>JBCFXI010000444.1:0-161013 GCA_038496175.1 Ampulex compressa | reverse complement strand
TATATATATATCGTTCATCCGTCGTATACAAGAATTATTGTAGTAAGTGACATACTCGATTGCTACAAAATTGGTGACCCCGACGTGATTCGGAACGATAAAAACAAAGAATGTCCGTCACGTACAGCCCACGATGTGCAGAAAAAGAAGCGAGAGGAAGCGAAGCTCGTGAACGGGTCGACGCAGAAGCTGCATCGTTAGCAAAAATGGAGAGCCTCATCCACAAAGGTGAACCAGATATTCAGAATGTGGAATACATTAAATTGCCCGCATTTTGGAAAAACTTCCCGGAATTGTGGTTTACGCAAACTGGAGCCACGTTTGCTAATAGGCGGATCCTAAGTGATCTTCGGAAATACAATTATGTCCTGGAAGCATTAAATCCGGAAACAGTGCAGCAAATGTCGGACTTGTTACGAAGACCAGGATAAATACCAGGCCTTAAAAGAGACGCTAATTCTGCGTCTGAGTGACTCAAAAGAGATGCAGATTCGGAAGTTTCTGAATGAGCTACGGTTGGAGAACAAAAAACCTTCCCAACTATTGAGAAACATGAGAGCATTAAGGGCGACACTATCCATGATCATTTTCTTCTGTTTACACTGTTCCGATCCGACTCGAAGGACCAAAAATGTTTCTATTGTTCTGATCCGACTCGAAGGACTAAAACCGTGTTCTTGTTCTGTACCGCGCACGTACCTCAGGTTGGACGCGTATCCTCTCTGTCCTTGCGACAGGAACAAAGAGGGAGTATGCACTTACGCGCGTTTGCGACACGACAAATTCAAGCCTGATGATCCGTCATCGGAGGTCGTAAATCTCCGACCGATAAATTCGATATCACGAAGCGCGTCTTTATACTACGGTTGACAGTATGTACTGTTGGGATGATAGGGTTGTTTTAACTGAGAGCAGTACAGTGAGCAGTGTTTGAGAGACTTGATGATTTTGTAATGTCTTTAATGATTAACTTGTATTTACAGACAGAATAAATATATACAAGACCGAGAAAAATGTGTAAGTGTTTTGGATTCGTGCTTGTGTGTTGATCGTCTGTCCGAATAGCTCTGCTTTCCTCAATGTTGCTTAGCCATAAGGATGGCTCGGTATATGGCGTCAAGGGGAAGCCGACGACCGGATTGGTAGTTAGTACAAATCGCTAATTGGTTAATTTCTACAGGGGTGGAACCATCCCTCCTTGACTCTACTTTTCTAGGTAGTGAGGGAATTCCCTGTCTCGTAAATCCGGCCGCTGGTCCGACTGACCTGAGTGGTCCTTGAGGCCATAAGGCCCCCTTTGACTGTTATATACCTTTGTAAAGAAGTTTAACGAATTAGTGAAAGTTTCTCGTATTGTGTATTTTGTGCCTGGTTATTGTCAGAACCGGCACAGACGTTTTGGCATGAACAAAGGGCATGTTAAAATAGGTTTGACTTTAGGATCTGTTTATAGTCCGCGAGTGTTGATCCTTTGGAGCTGCGTCGCCTTGTCCTACGCGACTTAACACCTTCACACCCGATTCACGCAGTGCATGCCAACCAGCGTACGGGCAGTTTTACAGGGCAGCACGGATCACTCTCTCACAAAACTATGCCGAATTAGCCGATAGGATTCTGAAATCGTCTACGGGAACAGGGCTGATGGCCACCTCACACTCACCACGCCACACGCTTAACGAGGCAAACTCCACAGCTTACATAGATATGCGATTAAGCTCATTGGAGAGGAATGTGATGCATTGGTCATAAGCAATGGAGAAGTTGTGCTCTAAGCTGGACACCGCTATCAGTCAAAATAACACCCACCGAGGTCGATAGAGACGTAGGGGCCGTTCAATCTCTCGAGACAGAGCGTCAACTCCACAGCCAAATCGACCTGATATATGCTATTATCATGCAAGATTTGGGAAGGACGCTACTAGACGCACTATCCCATGTGCAAACCAACATTCAGAGCAGGGAAACTAGAGACGCTGATCCGTGCAAAAGTGGTCCCGGATGACAACAATTACGACCTACACACACACACACGCGCGCACGCACGCACGCACACACACACACACACACACCTGGAAACCTATTGGATTTTTTTCGAGAAAATGATCGCCGACAGAAAAAAGGTATTGCACATATGATCGAGAACTACTGGCCATATTCGCAGCACTTAAATTTTTCAAACACATCCTAAAAACCAGAAATTTTGTCATCAGAACCGATCACCGTCCTCTTACCAGGACGTTTCATCTCAACTCAGACAAAGCCTCTGACAGGCAATTGAGGCAACTAGACTATATTTCACAGTTCTGTGCAGAAATAGTCTATCTGAAAGGCGATGAAAATGCATTAGCCGATGCATTATTGTTACGTACGGCTCTACGTTTATAGAAAAGGGAAATCGAGAAAGAAACCAGAGTGAAGTATAACATCTGCATGCCAGTTGCCTAAATGTTAGGTCAGCGATAGTGAAAGGGAAAAACTCAAGGATCTTTGGAAACGCCAGTAAACGGAAAATTAGGGGAACTTAACGCCCAAAAGTCCAGACTCATAATATTGCATCTTAATAGCAGAAGACGACAAGAGGCTCCTAGGCTCCTCAAAGGCATCTATTCATTGCCGACGCCTAGGTCTCTAGAACCTTCAGATAAACAAAAACCTAACGCACATGCCACCGACGCACGTGCAGGACCTCGTCATACTCTTAGAATTTTTAGGCTAAGGAGGGGTAGAATTTTGACAATATATATATCGGTGCTTTTGGGCACGGCCTTTACTACTATTCGAGTTTTCATTACGGTGAGACGCGACGACAGTAACGTTCGCGACAGTCTCTATCTCCCAGCGCCCAAGTTTTAACCAGTAATATTCAATCATTTCTGTAAATATTCTTAACCGAAACCTTTTGAATGTCGAAAGGACTTGGAATTTTAAGACAATCCCGGGCAATCTGAGGCGTATTCATTTGCGTATCGAAAGCCCTGAAGAATCTGGATTTCTGAGTAACTGTTTTTCTGCAACAAGGGTTAGCCGGAGGATCCGAAGTGCATTCGTTTGCGCATAGGAAATCCCAACAAATCTCTTAAACGTTCTGACTCGAATCGTTCTCGGAAAGCCTGAGACGCATTCACTCGCGTATCAGCGGACCCCAAGCGATCGATCGGTTTGATGAGTAAACAATTTAAATGTAAACTTCGCGGTGGACAGGAACTCGAATTTAAGCCTTTCATCTTGAATTTGAGAAATTAATAAAAGTCTTTATTGCGAAAGAAGGTTTCGTTGATATCTTTCTTCAACCTTCAAAATTCGCCCAAAATCATTAGTCAATCCGCCTCATCTCAGGGGAGTGTCGCGTAGACTCGCTTGACCCGAAACCGTAATTATCTTCATCTTAAAATCTCGGTAAATAAATCGGGAAGACGCGAAACCGCGACTTTACTTCGACAGTCGTGGATTGTCTGTGACAATCCAGAATCCAGCAAATATCGCAGATAGAGATGCCCAAGGTATTGTCAGCACAGGACATTCTTCAAGCCCAACAGGAGGATGAAGAAATGGACGAGATGACGAAAAACGCAACAATGAACCTATAACTTTTATCGGTGGAACCTAACATACAGATCTACTGCAATATTTCAAATGGTATGGTTCGTCCGTACATCCCAAAGATACTAAGGAAAAAGGCATTCGATTCTTTACATGCTCTCTCACATCCGAATGGTAGAAGCACGTGTCGGGTACTGAGAGAGAAATACATCTGGCCAACGATGAAGAAGTATGCACTAGAGGGGGTACGAACATGCCTGGCGTGTCAAAAATCAAAAATACAACGCCACATCAAACTACAACCATGAAACACTGAAGTTCCGGATAATACGTTCAATCGTGTACACCAAGACCTACTAGAATTGCCCGTAGTTAATGATTACAGACACTGCTTGACGATGATGGAGCGCTTCTCGAGATGGCCAGAGGCGATACTATTGAAGGACATGACAGCAGCTCTGTCAGCGGCTCTGTGGCAGATGCATTCTACCAGTACTGGACTTGCCATTTTGGGACGCCTCTTCACATCACAACTGACGAGGGTAGCTACTTCGAATCCCAGCTCTTTAAAGCACTAACACAGCTGGTAGGCGCAAACAGGATTCGGACAACACCATATCACCCGTCTTCAAATGGCATGATTGAGAGATGGCACCGAACTTTAAAGGCAGCGTTGATGTGCAATCAACAAAGAAAATGAACCGAGTTACTACCCACGATGATGCTGGGGCATCGCACATCATATAAGGAGGACTTAGGAGGATCGTGCGCAGAAATGCTGTATGTAACGACGATCCAAGTTCCAGGAGAATTTTTCATTTCTCAGGATATGCCCGCAGATCCACAATCCTTCTTAGAAAAATTCAGAGAGCACATGAGAGAAGTAAGGCCAAGTCCCACGGCCCACCACAACAAGGCTCGAATGTTTCTGCAGAGGAATTTTTACAACTGCTCCCACGTACATTTGAGAAATGATCCCGTTAAGCCACCGTTAGAACCTCCTTACTCAGGACTTCATAAAGTAATAAAAAGACTGGATGACCGTAGATTTGTCATAGATGTAAACAGAGAGCACAAGACTGTGGCAATCGAAAAGACCGAAGCCGGTGTTTGTAACAAAAGAGGGAAACGTGGGTCCCTCACTGGATGATCAACCAGTGGAAGCATACCATTGGGGTTCAATAGTCGATACTCCGAGAAAAACTTATTCGAAAAAAAGGTATTGTTCCTTTCATGACAAAGTCACTAGGGGGAGAGTAGATGAAGCGGCCGTGCCACGTAGCAAAAATTACCAAAAACCTCGCTAGGCGGCGCATCGGTCTCTGACTAGGAAGGGTCGACAATCTCCGCTCTTCCGGTGTGACCACGCTTTTATAGTTCCTGTTCCATTTTATATTATCTCGCTACTTGTTATTATATTAAAACATATATATATATATCCGTCGATCCGTCGTACACAAGAATTATTGTAGCAAGTGACATAACCGATTGCTACATTTTGGTATTAAGAGTATAGATGTCAATATAGTTCGGTGTATATCGGTAATATTGTTTAAAACTTGCCTAGGAAGATGGTGTGTGAGGGGGGGAAGTGATAGTGGGAAGTGTATAGCGGCGTGTGTATGTCGTGTGAGACGAGAGACGTTAGCGATCAGCTGTTCAGCGGGCAGATATCAGCCGACAGTCGCCAAGCTGTACGAGGGCTTCCATGAGGCCCAGGGAGCCCTCAGGTAGGCCTTTAGCGCGGCCAAGGCCCAGGCTTGAAAAGAGCTGCTCAGGACTCTGGATAGGGACCCATTGGGGCGCCCATACCGAGTGGTAATGGGTAAGATTCGCCCATGGGTCCCTCCAATTACGGAGTCCCTAGACCCCCAGCTTCTCGGGGGAGTCGTGTCGGCTCTCTTCCCGGACTCTCCGGGGAGAGTGTCGGGGCGGCCCCCGCCTGACACCCTGCCAGACCCCACCATTTGGTCCGACGAGCTGGAGGTCACGAGAGGAGAGCTGTCCAGGGCTTTTAAGCGTCTTGGGGCCCGACGCACCGCGCCGGGTCCCGACGGCATCCCTGGACGGGCCTGGGTCTTGACGCGAGGCGTCCTCGGGGCCAGACTGGCGGAGCTATTTAATGGCTGCCTCCGGTCTGGCCAGTTCCCCCCACTGTGGAGGCGGAGCCGTCTGGTCCTTATCAGAAAGGAGGGCCGGTCCGCAGAGTCTCCCTCGGCATACCGGCCGATTTGTCTGCTCGACGACGTGGGAAAGCTGTTTGAACGCATAATAGCTTCCCACCTCGTCGAGCACCTGTCCGGCGTAGGCCCCGATCTGGCCGAGAGCCAGTTCGGCTTCAGAGTGGATCGTCGACGCGGTCTTGCGTGTGAGGGCCCACTCTGACTCGGCCGTCTCTCGGGGCGGGGTGGCGTTGGCGATATCACTAGATATCGTCAACGCATTCAACACCCTCTCCTGGGAGGCCATCCTGGAGGGGCTCCGATACTATGAGGTGCCAACCTACCTCCAGGATGTGATCGGGGACTATCTGTCGGGCAGGTGGATAGAATATCCGGACAGGTAGGGCACGCTAGTCGTGCGGGAGACTCGGTGCGGTGTCCCACAGGAGTCTGTCCTGGGGCCGATCCTGTGGGACATCGGATACGACGCGGTCTTGCGGGCCGATCTTCCCCCCGGTATCAGCGTGACGTGTTACGCGGATGACACGTTAGTGCTGGTTATCGGGAAGGACTACAGACGGACGCTCCGCCTCGCCGAATGCGGGGTGGCCTGCGTCGTTCGAAGGATAGAGGAGCTGGGACTTCGCGTGGCTCTCCATAAAACGGAGGCGTTGTGGTTCTACAACCCCGGCCGCTGTGGGGAGCCGCCCAGGTCCCGGCTCCAGGTGGGTCAAGTTGAAGTCGAGTTGGGCCCTGGGATGAAATACCTGGAGCTCACCTTGGCAGTGGCGCTTTGCGGCCCACCTCGATCGCCTGGCCCCCCGGGCGGAACGGATGGCTGGCTGGCTAGGCCGCCTCCTTCTAAACCTTGGGGAATCTGAGGAGAGGGTCCGCCACCTTCATGCGGAGGTCGTGCGGTCCGTGGCCCTGTACGGAGCCCCGGTGTTGTCGCGCGACCTTATGGTCAGGCGGCACAGCCGGGAACGGCTACGCCGGATTGAGAGGCGGATGGCCATCAGGATCGCGCGTGCGTACCGCACGACATCCTACGCGGCGGCGATGGTTCTCGCAGGGCAGCTTTCCATGGAGCTCCTGGCGGAGGAGATGGCGGAGAGACACTCTCACTACTCGTCCCTCTGTCAGGCCAGGGATGCCCCGCCAGAACTGGCGATCAACGAGGCGACCGCGACGCGTCAAGCCCGGGAGCGCGCTGTTTCGGAGTGGCAGAGACGCCTCTCCGAACTCGTCAACGCGGGACAGCGCGCTGTCGCGGCTTTTCTTCCCAGTCTCGAAAAGTGGCTAGGCAGGACTTGGGGACGGCTGACTTACCGGCTGACGCAGGTGCTCACCGGGCATGGATGCTTTGATGAGTACCTGTGTTGGATAGGAAAGCAGAGGACGACGCAGTGCCACCACTGCCCCGAGGAGAGGGACACGGCGCAGCACACGCTGGAGATTTGCCCAGCGTGGCAAAGCGAGCGCCGTGTCCTACGTGAAGAAGTAGGGGAGGAGCTCTCGTTGCCGGCCATCGTCCGCACGATGCTGAGCGGCGAGAGGTCCTGGCGCGCCGTGGCCTCCTTCTGCGAGCAAGTAATGCTTTGGAAGGAGGCCACGATGCGTATCCGCGAGCTCGCGGGTCCTGCGCGGCAGGTGGCGGGTCGGAGGGCCGGGTCACCCCTGGCCGAATGAACTTTTGAAGTGGTGCTACTGAGGGAGAGCTCATCAGTACGATAAGCTTCCCATTGCACCAATGATACCACTGGGGGTTGCAGGCGGCTCGAGTGGGGGCTCGGGTTGCCATTGCACGCAACTCTCCGGGAGGAACGACGTTGCGTGGCGGCCGCGCAAAGCCGTCAAGTTAGGCCTTCTGGCGATTTGGGGTGTCCTCAAGACCCTCCCACGTATGGGTGGCCCTAAGGGGCTGCAGCGGGGGGGGGGGGGGGGCACCGTGATGTGTTGCTTGTAGTTCCCGGGGCCCCTTCAAACTGCGCATTGGATGGCCGCCGTGGGGGTTTTAGCCGGTAGGAATCCGGCACACCCCCGGATCTCCCCTCGGGGAGTCGGGTAGTCTATGAAGATTTCCCCCACGTAAAAAAAAAAAAGATTAGCCGACAGATATCACCGTGCAGAAATCAGCGGGCAGATATCATTTAACGTAAAGCTGATTGCTCTTTTTACGCAGTATTTTTTCCTATTAACTATACGGTTGGATCTTTAACACCTAGTAACTCGTACTTGTAAAAGCCCTGAATTTCTTTTGCCTGCAAATCTTTGACCGTATATGTAATCGTATGTGTTCATTTAATCGCATTGATTTTAAAAATTTCCGCTGTCCAATTCGGGGTATAACCTTTGGTAAAATGATTTTTTTATTTACTAATGCGAACGTTATCGCCAACTATAAATTTGTAAACCTACTTCTTTCTATCGTAGGTTGCGGTTGACGCCCGTAAGCCCTGAAGGGTTCTGACGGAATCTTATTGCACTCTAATAGTTATCGTACCATATAATATATATATTTTGGATCCTTAGCCTTGCGATTCTGAAGTCTTCCAAACACATCTTCCGTCAAGGGGATCCCTCTCCAATAATATTGATATGATGTACACAGGAGTAAATTAGATTACACAATATGCAATATATTCCAAGGATTACAGTCGTGCTTTCGCCCAGGTTGGGCGATGACTCCCGCTCGTCTTTTCTTTCCGCGATACCCTCCTTTTTCTCCTCGCAAGCAGACCGCGATCTGCCTCACTTTCCACATTCGGTAATACCTGCGAATTCTTCGGACCCCGAAGTGCACTCGCTATACGGTTTCATATAATAAGCCGTGGTCGTAGTGATGTTTGGCTCTTCACCTTCATCAATATAAATCACTTCGTATCTGTTCCTTCCGTTACGTTCTATGACTTTGTACGGTCACAAGAACTTCCTATGAATTTTTAGCCCCGTGCCAAACTGGGTACGCTTTATTAAAACTAAATCGCCTTCTTCATACACATTTCGCTTTTTGACGGCTATGATTATAATTGCGCCGGTTTTCCTCCTGAATCTTTAACCCTTTCGCTACGGTCGGTGACTTAGTCACCGAACGCCTGACGCTCGGTACGTACGGGCGGTGACTTTAGTCACCCAGCGCCAAATGTGCGCTGCGGACGGGCGGTGACTATAGTCACCCAGCGCCAGATGCGCACTGCGGACGGACAGTGACACTAATCATAACAACACCAGGTGTTCACTTCGGACGGACGATCACTATAATTTTATAATATAATATATACAATATAAATTGTAATGTGTGCAAAAGCAAACACATTACGAGTGTAAAATATGCGACGTTGGACTTTGTGTTTGTCCTTGCTTCGAAGGGTTTCATACTAAATTACATTATTAAGTTTTATTTTTAGTCTAATAATTTGAGGCAATATATATTTCTGTGATAATTTGGTGTCTAATAATTTCTTAACTCTTTCCTTTCTACGTGTGACTACTGTCACTCCGGATAATATGCAGCGGTATTGAACGTACGACAAGCGACTTTCATTTTTCCGCAAGTGCACACTTGTGGCGCAGCGGCCCGTTCTGCTGGAGTAGCGCACCGTAGAATTCGCCCGTAGCGAAAGGGTTAACATATGTTCTTTCGCTACTTTTCTTAATCCTACGCGTTCGTCGGTAAATATTGCTATCGCTTCTTTCCGTATCAATTCCAGAATCGAGGTTTTTTCGCGCTGTCTCATTTTCACTCCAACCATTACTGATAAGTATTATTGATTCCCCTTTGAACGGTAGCTACCTTTTTATACCATTTGTCCGGGGACAACCACACAAAAATTTGGAAAACCCGTCTACTATGACTAAAATATGCTTGTACATTATGCCCGTCACTGCCATTGGTTCTATATAGCCCATATGACACGTATCGAGAGGTCTGTCTCGCTTCGGTATTGGTTGCAGCTGTCTTCTTCTTCCGTGCTTACGCTCCAGCAGTAAGCATGGTATACAGCAGCTAATAACTTTCTCTATTTTTTCATTTAGATTTGGTATGTAGTATTCCTCCTTTATCATTTCTGCTATTTTGCGTACTGCAAAATGCCCGTCCTCGCGAAACTTCCGAATCATATTAGTTTGCATACAAGTAGGTAAGACAATTACATGTTTATCATTTACGCGTTTCATTAAAATATCGTTTTCTATTAAATAATGGTCATAAGGCTCCGTTTCTAACACATGATGTATGACACCTAATTTTTCCTCCTCCTGTTACCTTTTTTGGATGGTCTGTGATAATGTGTCTTCGATGCATGTAATTGGAATACGACTCAACGCATCCACATGCTTTAATTTTTCCCCTGCGCGGTGCTCGACCTCAAAATCGAATTCCTCCATTAATAACGCCCATCTCGCGATCTTTGGAGACAAATCCTTCTTTTTAAGCGTTTTTTTGGAATGTTTGACAGTCCGTGACTAATTTAAATTCAACCCCTAACAGATAAACTCCGAATTTCTGGAGTGCTTTTATTGTTGCCAAAATCTCTAACTCATATGAATGATACTTTCTTTCGGCTGCAGATGTTTTGCGGCTCATATCATATACCGGGTGGTACTGTTTCTCATGGCCGTATCGTTGGAGTAACACGGCACCTAAACCTTCAATGCTGGTGTCCGTGTGCAGTTCGGTCATCGCTTCGGGATCGTAAATACGAAGTATCGGTTCTTTAGACAAAAGATGCTGTAATTCTGAAAATGACTTTCTTTCAGCCGTTCCGAAAATAAAAGCTTTATTTAACTTCAGCAAATCTGATAAAGGTCTAGCTATCTTGGCATAGTTTTGGATAAATTTCCGAAAATATCCAGTCAAGCCTAAAAAACTTTGCAAATGCTTCCTATTCTTTGGTTCCGAAAATCCCTGCACTACCCTTGTCTTTGTCGGCGATGGTCGAACATTACCACCCTGTATTAGATACCCTAAAAACTCAACACTCTCTTGGAGAAATTTAGACTTCTTCCAATTGATAATCAACCTGTTCTGAGCTGCGACCTTCAATGTTTCCTCTAATTTTTTACATGTGTCCTCGCTGTTGGCATCCGGAATGATAATATCATCCATGTAAGTTAATACTACCTTTCTCCTTACTAGATGGCCAAAGACTTCGCTGATAAACCGTAAGAAACTAGTAGGGTTGTTGCATAACCCAAAAGGTGTTTTAAGGACTCAAACTGTTTGTCTGGAGTAACAAAGGACGTAAACCTTGTGCTATCATCCGCGATTTTAACATGGAAGAATCCATTCGTAAGTTCAAGTACGGAAAACATCTTTGCCTGAGTTAATGCATCAAGGCAGTCATCAATTAAAGGCATTGGAAATCGGTCTCTTATTATCTTTGCGTTTAGCCTGCGATAGTCTATGTAAACTCTATACGCCCTGTCTTTCTTCGATACTACCACTACGGGACTACTGTAGTCACTCGTGCTTGGTTTGATTATTCCTTCTTTCAACCACTCATACACTTGCTGCGATACTATCTGCTTTTCTTTGGGAGCGAGGTGTGTTGGTTTCGAAGAAATCGGTATATCGTTCGTCAATATGGTTTTTGTCTCCGTTCGTATGTTTGCCGTAGCGTTTGGCTCGTAATCGTGTATTAATTTTTTTATGTGCGTGTCGTAAGGCTGTCCTACGTCGATCTCGTCCGTCTCTATATAGTTTATTCGCATCATTTTACTAACATGGTTAACGTTTTCTGCTGATTCTTTATCGATTATTTCTGTCGATAAGTTGGCGTTCCAACGTTCGCATTTGCCACTCGCCTTTGCTGGTTTTTTCGTCGCCGCATTGCTCGATCCGCCATCCGCTCGCCTTATCTCTACTCGCCCTTTTTTTATACGGATGTCTAAATTTTTTAACGACTCTCTTCCTAGAAACATTTTGTCGTACATATCCGATCGGCTTACTACAAAAACTTCGGTCTCGTACACATTGTTTCCAATTTCTATCTTTGCTATAAATTTTTCCACCGGCTTTGTTATCGCGTTACCAAATCCTGTAAACTACCGAGTGGTCTCGTACAGCAATGGTTGTCCTATGGTTTCATATACGTCCTAATTTACAACACTTATTTCGCTACCCGCAGCTAACAATGCATACGCGTGTAAACTGTTGATCTTAAGCGCGATTTCATCGGGGGAAGTATGAATAGAGTTAACATTCGATATCGTTGTGTCTGACTGTTTCGTCTTATTGCAGTTAGACGCAAAAAAAATATATATATATATATACCCACAGACCAAAGTCAGTGTGTCGATCCCTTAGCAGTTATTCACGATCCCCATTTCAAATCGCTCCTCCTCGCGACGTTGTACGGGAGCCGCCCTTGCCCTATCGGCAGTAGACGATCCGATCGGTATTATTGTAACCTACCCTACTAGATAAAGTAGACGTTACAATCTTTCCTCTTGCGACAATTTTAATCCTGCTATAAACAGTGGATAAAAGTTTAGTAACATTTTTGGGCATTACATCTATAGGCTTCATTTTGATTGAAGGTCATGTAACCGTTTGGTTACATATGTCAGTTATGAATTTCAAATTGCTTAACGCCAGCCTCCTTCTTCGTCGGTGCCACAGAAGGGCACGCTTTTCAAGCCATCGCGAGGGGCAGAAAGCCAGCATTCGGGACCGAGAGCGCGAGGTAACTGGTGTGAGAGAGAGAGAGATACCGGATTGTTGTGTGGCGTGAGAGTAAGCGTGTGTAGGAGCGAGTCAAAAAATGGTGCGAAGCGTTATAGCAAGCAAACGTTACGTTGTTCAGGAATCTAATGGTCTCCACGGAATCAAATCAGAGAAACACCACTCATTCGTAAATGACCGGCGTGAGCGCGTCAAACTGACGAGTCGGCCAAGCAAACCGCTTGCCGACACCGCCTTTGTCTCTAGAAGAACGGGAAAAACTCCTTTCTTGTCCCTTCCTCTCTTTTCTCTTCCTCTTGACGGCTCCATCTAACCTCAACTACGCATCATTTATAGCATAGTTATCTTTACTTGTAATTACTGTTTTTATAGTTTCAAGAAATCCTTAACACTTTAAGTAACTGGGAATGGATAATTCAAATAATTGCTGGATAAATAAAAACAACTATTTGTATTATCAGACTGCAACATCCTGTCTCTCTCTATGTGTACATTATTTTACCTATCCGCCCAACCCGTCTGAAACAACCAACCGCTATTTTCTTCGCTCAAACACCATTTGATCATTACTAAAGTTTTGAGATTAACGCTAACAATATTTAATTTGTGTAATACTTTTGACTCTATATTCTCTTCAGAATTCCAAAGCAGATAATAAATAAACTAAATTTCGTAAATTTTATTCATAACAACAATTTTTTATGAATCATTTTCGAAAGACTTGAACTTCACTACCAGAGTAATGTACTGTAACCATACTCTCCGGTTACTTTTATGTTCCTATATCATTTTCTTTTGTCTTATTCAAGGCCTAATGGTCTAAGTATGTGATGGACAAAAACGATAAATACTCAACGCATGGTATTCGAGCCTTGTTGGATAAACAGAGACGGATCAGGATTTTCTATAGCAAAGTCGAAAGTTATTGTCTCGTTATTCTTTCTTATACGTCCTTGCAATTTGCAAAATTTAGGTACGTGCCTGTCGGTTATAGATTCTCGTTTGAAGAATTGAAATAATACGAGAGAGAGAGAGAGAGAGAGAGAGAGTGGGGGGGAGGGAGAGAGGGAGAGAGGGAGAGAGGGAGAGAGGGAGAGAGGGAGAAAGGGAGAGAGAAGGAGAGAAGGAGAGAGGGGGAGAGAGGGAGAGAGGGAGAGTCAAAGCCGCCTCTTCTTATTCCTCCTGAATGATATTAACCCAACGATGATGTGCGTGAAGGATTTTCGGATTTAGTTCTTTTGGTGAATAGTGAGGAATGCTTCTCACTGTACTGGTAAGTCAGACAACCCCTGTAGAGGCGCAGAAGGGCGAGCTCAACAGAGATTGCCTCTCCGAGAGTACAAGGAACTTGCGTCTGTGCACTAACAGGTCGGAAGTCGCTGGGAACAACACATAAATGTGAACTCGGCTAAAATCTCGTTTTTGAAAATATGCAGGAGTTAGAGGCGCGGAAAATATTTGAGGAAAAGTGTGCTTCTCATTGCACCGGTAAGTCGGACAACCTCTTTGACTGCGCAAGAATGCAAGCTCGACAGAAATTACCTTCTCGAGAGTACAGAGAATTCGCGTCCGTGCACTAACAGGGTGGAAATCGTCGAGGAGAAAACACGAATGTACACTCGGTTAAGATCTTGTTCCTGAGAATATGCAGGAGTTAGAGTCGCAAAAAGGATTTAGGAATTCTATCTAAAATAAAGATAAATTATTAGCATCGTAGGAATGAGCTCGCACGAACGCGCTTTGATATTCGGAATCCGGCGTCTTGGCTCTATCGATCTAATTTAACTCCGAATTTGATATGGTCGTGCAGACTAGCAAGAATTTTAAAAATTAAGTAAGAACGGTGCCGCGGTGCGGTTTGTACACACGACTTCTCGGTTAGGGGCGCTCATAATAACCGCGGATACTAGCGGTTTTGTCCGATACCCCAAAATCGCATTGACTCAGCTATCCGTCTTTTATCGTCTACTCATTTTCTAAGACTTTTATATCCGACACGTGATCTGAGTTTTGAGTTTTACTCAAAATCTCAAGAGCTCTGTTAACATGTAGAACTCCCAGCGCAAATCGGTGGAATTTTTTCCGGGGTCCAAATCCGGGAGTGTAAACACCGCAAGATGGAAGAGCGGTATAATGCAATGCGTCAATTAAATGTAACCACAATTTATTTTGTAATATATGAAAGGATTTTTTTTGGAAGATAGGTTTTGGGTAGGTATTTTTATTTTTAGAAGATATTTTTTTTTAAGAGTATTAGAAGATAATTTTGTGGAAGGTGCTTACAAAGTATAAAGGACCTCGAAGTGGAGAATGTGATAAGCGTTCCGAAAAAAATTCATTATAACAGATCTCATTGCATTTACGCCAAATTTAAATACAAGTATATTTTTAATGTTTCATTTTGTTTGTTTTATAGTTTAATAATTAATAAAATATAATATTTCTAAAATACATTTAAATATAAGTATATTTTTGTTTCTTTGTTTAATGTTTCTTTTTGTTTATTTTATAGTTTATTGTTACTTTCTGTTGTTTATACTGATCATAATTGTGTTCCAAATAAAATTATTATAAATTATCTCAAAAATCCTGTTTTTATAAGACAAGAATAGTGTGACCCGTTTACGAGTGACGGGGCCCCTATGGAAACACAGCCATCACCCATATCTGGGTGACGTGGCGTTCAACGTGTTAAACACTGCCGATTTAATTCACCACCGAAAGCCGAATGCCAATCCCTCGATCGATCCTTTGCTCCTTTACTCAATGCCGATAAGCGTAGCAGAGGTAAAGCATGCGTGATAGTTATTATTCGACGAATAAATGGTTCTATGGACAAAAGGAATTGTACGTATGTAGCCGTACGGAGTATAATGTACGCCCTCAGTATCGGCTTTCCTTTCAAAGTGTACATTCTGTGTTACAAATTACAATTTACGTGGGTATAATTATTATAGTTTGGATGTGAAATAAGTTCATCAAATTTGGCAGAATTAAAAATTTCGAGGTTAACGCTAACAATATTTAATTTGTGTAATAATTTGGACTCTGTATTCCTTCCCGTAAATCCCACAATAATGTCATCGCAGTTCGATTTTTCTAAAAATTGCAGTAAAGTGTTTCCCAATTGATGTTATTCCATTTGCTAAAACCCGTAATCGCGAAAACAAATGGCATGGTTATTGAGCAAGTACCTCGCGGTTCTCTTGTCTTTCAAACTTAAATATTGATACCGTGTTTCTAACGTAAAATTAGGCGTATACAATGCCTCGGTATTGATTTCTACAAGTACAAATTCTTTGCATAAAATATTATAAGTATTCGGTAAAAGTTTTCAATACAATGAAATACATCAGTTATATTAACCAATAAAGGTAAAACTTATGTTTTTTATAAAGGACCATATATTATAGAGATAAATGGTTCTTCATATACGCCTAAACGTTATATACTAACTACATATTTATTAAATGGAATTTCATTATCTCCAAATAATAACTTCACAATATTTAAACATACGAATGGTAAATTTTATATAATAAAGAATGGTGGATATTATAAATATGACGAATACAAAGAAGCTATTATAAAAGCAGAAAAATTTAACCTTTCAGTATTTGATATTACATGCTTAACAAGTACCGTGCGAAATAAATTATACGAAGTTGTTAATAATTTATTGGTTTACTATATTCAATTTCAATTTTAGAGTGTTTGATATAATTTCTAGTATTAAATTATATATTAATAATCAAATATAATAGGATATTGTTTTTCATCACATGAGATCTACATTCCACCTCGTTCCTTATTTCATCAAAACATAATTGGAAAGAAAGGGTTTGGGAAAGAGAAGCAGAACCTCAATTGCGGATGCGATAAACGAAGAGCGTTTTATACATTCGCATGCATCGTGAAGCGATAATCTTTTGTGTAGCTGATCCACATTCTAACTCGTTTATATTTTGTCAAAGAATAATTGTGTACTCGTGACCTACACGATGCGATGATCTTTTACGTAGCTGATCGACATTCTCACTCGTTTATATTTGATTAAAGAATAACTGTGCACAAGCGCCCTACATACATTTTATTCTGTTCCTTATTTAATCAAATCATAATTATAGAAATAGAAGCGAATCTACATTTGCGGACGCCATAAAGAATTTTTTCCACATTCGCCGCGTCCTATGATATTCTTATGTGCAGCTGCGGACGTGCAGCAGCAGGACATGGATTTACCACATCATTTCCTGCTCTTCAGGCAAGAAGAAGGTAATAGAAAACACTAGTCTAAATCTTCACCGGTAATTAAAGATTTTAAGAGTGGAACATCGGATCGCCACAGTCTTTGGAAGTAGGAGGCAAAGCAAGCTTAATTGGATTCGAATTACCGCAATATTTCCTATCTTTGTTTAAAACAATAGAAAACAGAAAACTTTATAAATTTGAATTGTGCGATAGAGTATAATTAAAGTTACACAATGAATCGAGTGGAACTGGAGTGTTTAAAAAATTTGCCTTTAGCCGAGACAAATTTAACGAAACAATTAGTTTTGATGAGAAGCAGAACGAAAAATCGCAGGCGGTTGAAAGATTGTGATAATCATATTAAATTACTCCAAAGTTTATCAAGAGAATGTGAGCAAAATTTAACTGGCATATAAACGGTTTAAAGTCTTTAAAAGATAGAGTTGCATATAATTGATCGAAACATCATGGACATGGATACGAAGAGAAATTATCGGGTGCAAAGAAAATATCGCATATACAATGGGAAAACATGGAATCTGCGTTTAAAAACAACATGCTAAGAAAATAGTGATTAAGAAAGTGAAGGCTCATTTTGAGCAAAACAAATATTTAAAATCAATGCTACATTAAACGCTGAATTTACTTTACATAAAGCAAGAGATAACTGTGATGATAATGATGATGATAATAACGGTGATGAGAAAAGAGCAAGTATAAAAAGTTTCATGACAAAAAGTGTAGTAATATTGGAAGACACATTAACGGATTGGTATAGAGATAAAATAATGCAACCAATTATTAAATTTGCTGAAGAATTTCAAGAACGTGACAGTGGTCGAGAATGGAAAATTTAATAATCAGTATTAATAAATGTAAATTTATTTCTGGGTCTACATATACCGCATTACCTACTGAGATTCAAAAGAAGCTTATAGAGATTCACGTCAAATCACTTGGAGAAGATTGCTTTGCATGGACAACAGTTTCAGCGTTACATAGAGCTAAACATTATCTAAAATTAACATCATCATACCCACATTGTGAAAATGTGCTAAATTTGTTTGAAATAACATTTCCTATGACGCTGCGATACGCAACGAAGTTTGAAAGAAATAATGATCTCTCCATCAACATATTTCAATTGGAAAATAACATCTAAGAGATACGAATGTTATGCTACAAGATTATCGGAAAACTCAATGAACTAAGATCAGCATATGAATTTGCTGATGTTTAATTCAACTGAAAATAAGAATAATAATGATGGAAAATACCATTTTACCTAGATTAAAAGCTTTTGGAGGCTAATATCCCATCGGATAAGTGCTAAGGAACATAAGCGGTACTTTTGTTACAGTTAAATATTTTTTATAGACTTAATAAGTAAACATCTTGAATAGATTTAGAATAATAATACAAGTATTTCTCACCCCTCTCCATAAAGATGCTTAAACAGTTACTGCTATACTTAAAAGTACGAATAAAATGTTGCAACTACCATTTACCGTTTATGCGGACTTTGAATGCATGTTGCAGAAGGTACCGACAGAAGAGGGTAACGTATATCAAGCTTATCAAAAACATACACATGCACCTTACAGTGTAGGATACTATTTTCATAGCGAATATTACACGTTATTGTCTGAATATGAGTCATATCCAGGTAAAAATGCATCAGCATGGTTTGTAAAACAATTGCTGATCATTATCGACGTAGTTTATCCCTTATTTGAGAAAAGAATTCCAATGGAGACATTAAATGATGATGCTCTAAGCGCGTTTAATAGTGCAAAAATTTGCTTTATTTATTTAAGAACTTATTTACTTCGAATGATGTTAAATGTAGAGATCATTGTCATTATACTGGTAAATACAGAGGAGCAGTTCATAATAGTTGTAATTTAAATTTTGAGAAATTCTATACTATTCCAATCTTATTTCATAATTTAACTAATTACGACTCACACTTCTTAATAATGGATTTAGCTGCAATAGGAGAATGCATACATGCATACAAAAATGATTCCATTGACTGCCGAAAAATATATTTCTTTTATGTGTAATATTAAATACACTGATACTTGGATTTCTTTATAGTTTATAGATACATTTAAATTTGTAAACGCCAGTCTAAGCAACCTAGCATGAACCTTAAATGTTAGCAATATGAAAATTTGACGGTAAAATTTCTCTTTACTAGGCTACTCAAAGTTTAATCTACGCACGCGCAAAGGCGTTTTTCCATACGATTATATTCAGGATTAGGATAAATTAGACGAAGCACGATAAATTTTATAATAAAATGAATAAGAGTAACATAACGGACGAAGAATACGATCATGCGTGCAATGTGTGGAATATGTTTGGCATAAAACCAATTGGCGAATACAGCGATTTGTACTTGAAAACAGACGTCCTTCTGTTGGCAGACGTCTTCGAACATTTTCGCGCGAAATGCCTTTTCACCTATAAACTAGATACGGCGCATTATTTTACGATGCTTGGTTTAGCATAGGATGCGATGTTGAAAATAACGAAAGTTAAGTTAGAATTATTGACGCATATATATATGTTAATGTTTGTAGAAAAAAGTATACGCGGCGGACTTAGTTAATGTTCGCACCGCCACGCAAAAGCTAATAATAAATATATGAAAAAAAATTATAACCTAACGCGGCAAACAACTTATTTAATGCACTTTGATATCAATAATCTTTATGGACAGATAATATCGTAATCGCTGTTCATCCTATGGTTATTCCAAATGGTTAAGCGATACTGATATTATTAATTTTAACGTAAATTCTATTGAAACCGATTCTGAAAAAGGATATATCTTAAAAGTAGATTTGAAATATCCTGATAACAAACAAGATTGGCATGCAGATTTACCATATTGCTGAATTAAATCAAAACCACCAATAGCTAATGTTAAGAGTGAAAATTTGTTGGCGACATTGTATGATAAAGAAAAATATGTGCTACCTTATCGAATTCTTCAATAATGCTTAAGACACGGCCTAGTATTAGATAAAGTACATCGCATATTACAATTCGACCAAAGGAATTGGCTATTCAAGTATATTGATTTAAACACACAATTGCGTACAGCATCAAAGGTGACTTTCGAAAAAATTTTCTATAAACCGATGAATAATGCGGTTTTTGGTAAACTGATGGAAAATGTTCGAAATTATCGTGATATTAGGTTAGCGTATAAATGGAGTGGTAAACATGGAGTCAATTCATTAATTTCTAAACCCAATTTCCATCAAAGCGTTATATATGATTCAAACTTGGCAGCAATAGAAATAGGTAAATTAAAAATTGTAATGAATAAGCCAATTTATGTTGGAGTGGCTATATGGGATATTTCAGAATTACTTTATAATTTTCATTATGGATATATGAAGTAGAAATTTGAGCGTAGCTGTAGGGTATTATATACGGATACGGATAGCTTAATATATGCAATAAAAGATAAGGACATTTATGAAGTTATAAAAAAACACACTTCATGGTTTGATGCAAGTGATCATTCTGTAAATAATATTCTTAATATTCCTTTAGTCATTAAAAAAGTATTGGGCTTAATGAAAGACGAAAATAATGGTCAAATTTTAACTGAATTTGTGGGATTATGGGCAGAAATGTATGTAATAAAAAGCTTAAGCAAATCCACTACTAATGAGGCAAAAGGTATTCTTGATAATGTTATATCTCGCGAAATTAATTTCCACGACTACATCAAATGCCTATACGATAGAGAAATTATAATTATTCGTCAAAATCATATTGGGCCTAAATTACATAAATAAAGTTTATCGCCTTGAGGTTAGCCTGCGCATTTCGCACTGTCTCCGAGGATGCATCAACGTTATCGCGAGAATGCTGTCTATTGATACGCTCGCCGAGGAGCGTAGAACGAGGTATCAGCAGAAGGGAGCTATAGACCCCAACTATGCAGAGATCGAAGCAAGAGTCACCAGTCTCAACCGGTGGTAGACGATGTGGGATGCCTCTACCAAAGGAAAGTACACACCGATTAATCTCGAAAGTAGAGATATTGGTAAACCACTCACACGGGGGGCTCAACTATTATCTCACTCAAGTAATCTCAGGGCCCAGATATATATACGGGCTTATCTTTATAAGTTTAATTGTGAAGATTCCCCGGATTGCCCAGCATATGTAATAGTTGAGGAAAAAGCAGAACATGTATTGTTCCAATGCCTACATTTTAGAGCCTCCCGCGCGATAGATGAGGATCAGCTGGGGACACGCATCACCCCGGACAACCTGGTAGAGTTGACGCTGCAGTCAGCAAACATATGGACAGCGGTATCGGCTTGTGCTGCCGCAGTAATGAAAGAGTTGCGACGTGCAGTACGCGCGAGAAAGAAGACGAGACCAGAAGATCAGGCAGCCATAGAGTGAGCAAGTGACACGAACCCCTAAAATACTCATAACATCACGAGTCGGACGGGGCTGTAAGGTCATCTGACAACACTGCAGAGAGAGCTACGGCTAAGGGCTCTCCCACGATGTAATAATACATAGCGGTCGTTCCGCGGGAAAGTTATAAGGTCACAATGGAACGGACATTTTTAGTCAGTGCAAATCCGATACACGGCACTTTATTTGCTACGGTGCTGATGTATTTTCCCGCTGAACCTCCGAAAACACGCGCGCGCGCGCAGCAGACAGACAGAACTGAATTTGTACGACATAACACAACAGAGTCGGACTACTTACACGTTCTTCTCCTCTAATATTCTAATTAAGGTTCCCATCTTTCCCCATTTAAAATCCGATGAAGCTTCACCGTCGCTGATATCCCCGTCTGTTACTATATTTCTATCACACTATTATTTACATCGACGTCCAACAAACATTGCCCTTTAATATGCGGCATATTAAAAATGTAACGTAAACACGCCGGCGCAAGGGTACGCGCCTCACCAGGCGACGAATACTGCGGTAGTACTCGCGATCGCCGCGAGGCGGCTCAGCCGCGACAGGTCCCCCTTGCGGTCCTTCACCTTGTCGTGGTGAAGGGGCTTGCGCGTCTCGATGATCCTTGGGGCTATGCCGGCTGGGGCAAAAACTCCTAGCAAGTACAACCATGTCGGACAGGTCCAAGGTAAAAGGCCAGACTAAGAATGCACCTCCCAGCCTGTCTAAATTAAAACCTCTATCAAAAAAACCCTCAATCTTAAGGTATGGTGCGCGCCCAAGGGATGCATGGCCGAGGAGTGAGCCCGACATCGAGCGATCAACAACTTCTGTGTACCTGCCGAACCCCAGTCGTATTAGGCTTACCTAGGTTAGGCGGCTTTACCTAGACCGATCTTCTATTCCGACCACACTTGTGGGATTAGTATGGAAAACATTACGAAATCTAATAAAAAAATCAGATGTACAAGGTGGAGAATTAGAGGAGGCGAAAGTTTCGGTGCGGGAAACCTCTCGAAGCGAGAAGTAGCTCTCGAGCAACCCAGGAGCCGGCGCAAGCGGTCTGTCCTGCAACGCTGCTGCTGATCACGGTCACAGCGCAATGGAGGGAATTGTCGAGGACACAGGGTACCCGACAGTGAGAGAGAACATCGCTTTCAGCCAGCCGATGGTTCGGCTCGTAAGGAAGGCGACAATAAATGCCAAAGCCGTCTTGGCAGGAGCCACATCGGTGAAGACGTGCCGGTGCAGGTCCTCGGAGAGTGTGTCCTCCAGAGCAGACCGCTTTACCGCTGCCGATGCGTCCACGCCCGCCTATTCTGGCGTGTAGGATGCATCGTCAGTATCGACGGTGTCTCGGGGGAAGACGTCCTCAAGAGGAAACAGCCGTGCGGGCTGAGATGGAGCACCTCCGCACAGGAGACGTGGGGGCCAGGATCGTAGATCAAATGGCGATAGTGGAACGAGTATCATTCAGATCAAGTAACAACAGGTCTGACTATGTTCATCATCTCCGGTTTGCCGGTTGCGATAGACTCGAGCTGCGGGGCTAGAGCTCCTAAAGCGGACGGAGGGATCAGGGGAGTCATTCCAGCGAGAAATTCTCCGCTTGCAGGCGGAGGTAGGAAGCCTCCGGGAGGAACTCGTTGCCGTGAAGAAAAAGGCAGCCTCCAAGAATGTGGGGCAAGTATCCTCCCCGCGGAAAGATACCCCGGCAAGCCCCAAAATGGGGAATAGCAACATGGCACGGGAAATTATAGTGGCACCGCTGGTGTCTCATCAGGTGCCACTATGCGAGCAGGTCGCCGGGCCGAACAGGGCGGCGGAGGGGTCGCCATCGGCCTACTCTCCTGCGCTGCTATTGCAGCAGGTGAGTACCACGATAGAGGAAAAATTAGCTGCTCTCAAAAGGGACCTCGCTAAAGAGAATTTGCGACGAGCAGCTACGACCTCCTTCACCCTCTCGCCGAGAAAACCGTCGCGGTCACGGACTAGAACGATGGCTAAACCGATGAAGCCGGTTTCAACAAGGGCGGGAAAGAGTGGTGCAAGCGCGCGTGTACCACAGGCTGGCAGATTTCAAGCCAACCCGTCTCGGGACATAGCTCGGCACCCAGCAGCACCCGTGTCTGCAGAGACGGCTCCACTCTCGTTGTGGACAGAGGTACTTGGTCGTAAGGCGAGAAGGGTGCAACGGCGGCAAGTGGCGATCACCGCTACACCTGCGGCAACACCATCGACTAAGGCGTTGATCCCGTCGGCAAAAAAAAACCAGCGATGATCATGCCGGAAGGCCAGGCCTGAAGAAGGTAAAACTTGCCCAGCTGC
Organism: Ampulex compressa; assembly: GCA_038496175.1. Taxonomy (NCBI): domain Eukaryota; kingdom Metazoa; phylum Arthropoda; class Insecta; order Hymenoptera; family Ampulicidae; genus Ampulex; species Ampulex compressa. The sequence goes on along the minus strand of JBCFXI010000444.1, from coordinate 137,589 downwards.
CAAAAATGGCAGCCGTAACACTCACCGTTCCCCAAGAGGAAGAATTGACGTATGTGCAGGCGATGGCCACTGCCAGGTCTAAAATAGATCTGGCAGAGTTGGGTATCGCCACCATACGGCCCAGACAGGCGGCAACAGGAAGTCTAGTTCTAGAGATCCTCGGTCCGGAGAGCGGTACAAAGACAGCCACTCTCGCTGCACGGATGGCGGAGGCCCTGGCGGAAACAGGGGCAAAAGTCGTCCAGCCCACGAAAAAAGTGGAGATTCGCATAAGGGGGCTGGACGACTCCGTCTCGCCCCGTGACGTGGTGCAAGCAATCGCCGTAGCGGGTGGGTGCTAGGAGGGGGAGGTGAAGACCGAGGAAATCCAGACGTCCTCCTCCTCTGGCTTGGGCTCCATGTGGGCCCACTGCTTGCTTGTGGCGGCAAAGAAGATCGTCACAGCTGGCCGTGTACTGGTTGGCTGGTCTTCCGCCAAGGTGGAGCCGCTGGCGGAGCGCCCTCTGCGGTGATTCCGGTATTTGGAGCTGGGCCATACCAGGCTATAGGTGCCCGGGCACCGTGTTCGAGACGTATCTAGGCGAGGTCGGATAATGCGTCCTTCGACTCGCCCCTTGCCCAGTACTCGTCTTGGGGGACTTTGATGCCCACGCTACAGCGCGGGAGTCCCCCAGAAACGACGCACAAGGGCGAATGATGCTCGACTGAACGGCGGAGGTGGAGCTCCGGCTGCTCAATCGGGGCTCCATTCTGACGTGCGTAAGACAGCAGGGGCAATCCATTATCGACCTGACATAGTCAACCCCTCCCGCAGCACATCGCGTGCTGGGCTGGCGAGTGACGGTTGAGATGGAATCCCTATCGGACTATCTCTACACCTAGATGGATGTGGCCGCCACTCGCCAGGGTACTCTACTCCGGCACTGTCGCTCAGCGAGCAATGCACCACCGCGATGCTCGTTTAGTTGACTAAACGAGGACGCCCTGATGGCGGCGGCCTACGCCGTGGCCTGGCCGGACCGCATTCTGCCTGGTACCCTCATACGCGCAGGCGGAGTCTGAGTGATTCCGGGGCGCTATGGTAGCTGTCTATGACGTCGCCATGTCTCGTGCCAGATTCCGTCCGCCGCGCGTCGTACTGGTGGCCGGGCGCGATTGCGGATATGCGATCTGCATGCATGCGCGCCCGCTGCCGGTACCCGCGCGTGCGACGAAGAAGGAATCGCGACAAGGCGTGGATTGTCGAGAGATAATTATGCCTTCAAGGACACGCGGCGATCTATAAGGCAGGCCATCAGAGAGGCCAAGTCCCGGGCTTGGAGTGAGCTCCTCGGGACTCTGAAGATAGGGACCCACGGGGAAGGCCGCAACGTATGGTTTTAAGCAAGCTCCGCCCATGGGTCCCTCCGGTGACAGAGTCCCTTGACCCCTAGCTACTTGGAAACGTCGTTTCGGAACTTTTTCCCGATTCGTCCGGAGAGGTGTCGCGGCAGTCTCTGTCTGTATTGGAGCCGGACCCTACCTTCTGGTCCGGCGAGCTGCGGGTCACGACGGAGGAGATATCCGTGGCTGTTAAGCGCTCCGATGGCATCTCCGGACGAGCTTAGGTCTTGGCCCTAGGCGTTCTCGGGGCCAGACTGGAGGAGCTGTTCAACAGCTGCCTCCGGGCTGGCCTATTCCCCCCACTGTGGGGGCAGAGCAAATCGGTTTTTCTTAAGAAGGAAGGTCGACCCGCTGAGTTTCCCTTGGGGTACCATCCGATCAGTCTGCTCAACGAGGTGGGAAAGCTGTTTGAGCGCATCATCGCTTCCCGTCTCGTCGGGCCCGCGGTTGGTTCCGATCTGGCCGAGGGCCAGTTTGGCTTCCAAGTGAGTGGCTCCACAGTGGATGCGGTGTTGAAGGTGAGGGCCTACTACTCTCACTCGGCCGTCTCCCGGTGCGGGGTGGCGTTGGCGAAATCTTTAGATATCGTCAATGCATTTAACACCCTGCCCTGGGCGGCCATCCTGGAGCGTCTTTAGCGCCATCGAGTGCCCAAGTACTTCCAGGATGTGATCGGGTCCTATCAATCAGGTAGGTGGGTGGAATATCCAGAGAGGTCAGGCGCTATGGTGACGGGGGAGATACGATGCGGTGGCCAACACGGGTCCGTTCTTGGGCCTATCTTGTAGGACAGCGCATACGATGAGACCTTGTGGGCCGACCTCCCTCCCCTGGGGTCAGCATCACGTATTACGCGCATGACGGTTGGTGCTGGCCACTGGGGGAGAATACAGACGGACGTTCCGCCTCGCTGAATGCGGGGTGGCCTATGTCGTCCGGAAGCTCAAAGATCTAGAACTTCGCGTGGCTCCGCACAAGACGAAGGCGACGTGTTTTTTTCAACGCTTGACGCCGTGGGGAGCCGCCCAGGTCCTGGCTCTAGGTAGGTCAGACCGTGGTCGAAGTGGGCTCCGGGTTGACATACCTGCGGCTCTCTTTGGGCGGTCAGTGACGCTTTGCGGTCCATTTCGATCGCCTAACCCTCCGAGCGGAACGTTTGGCAGGCCTGTTGAGTCGTCTCCTCCGGAACCTCGGGGGGCCTGGGGATGGTGTCCGACGCGTATACGCGGGAGTTGTGTGGTCCATGGCACTTTACGGAGCTCCGGTATGGGCAGGCTACCTAATGGGCAGTCGACAGCTGGCTAGTCATCAGGATCGCGCGGGCATACCGCACGGTCTACTACGCGGCAGCACTGGTTCTAGCGCGACAGCTTCTTATGGAGCTGTTAGCGAAGGAGGCGCAGGAGATCCACGCCCTCTGCCGATATGGAAATGCTCTAAAACCCTGTTCTCCTTTTTCTTTTTTCTTTTCTTTTTTTATTTAATTTCCCCGTGGGTTCGAGCGAGCGTAGTATTGCCTATATTTTTTTTAACCGCGAATTTACATTATATGGGTACACGATTTATTGCAACTCACTTCAAATGAGTACCCGCGCACTTGGGTTCCAACGAAGATTTCTTCCTTTTAGGTCATGAGGGATCCACGTCTCTCCCTCAGTGCGTATCTTGGAGTACACTCTTCTTTCCCCTGATATACTGTCATTGTCCTATTTGTTCACTATCTTCTCCGACGGTCCTACTACAAGTGAGTCCCGCTCCGCTCACGGGCGTCCCCATCCGGCTGGTCTCCAAAATGTCACGATACATTTTTTTTTTTATTAACGCACCCTGGCGGCCGCGGATATATATAACAGGTTGCAACCCCATCAGAGCTGTCGATTGATTAGGGAGCCGCGAAGCATCAAGCGCGCTGTTGCAGAGTGGCAGCTATGCCTCTCAGAGCCTATGAACGCGGGACAACACGCTGTCGTAGCTGTCCTGCCCAGCTGTGAGAAGTGGCTGAGCAAGACCTGGGGACGGCTGAACTACCGGATGACACAAGTACTCGCCGGGCATGGATGCTTTGGCGAATACGTGTGTCGGATTAAGAATGAACGGATGACGCAGCGCCACCACAGCCCTGATGAGCAGAATACGGCGCAGCACAAGCTGGAGCATTGCCTAAAGTGGGAAAGTCTGCGCCGTGTCCTACAGATTGAAGTAGGCATGAACATCCAGCAGTCGTGCAGGCGATGCTGAGCAGCGAGAGGTCCTGGTGCGCCGTGGTCTCCTTCTGCGAGGAGGTCATGCTGTAGAAGGAGGCCGCGGAGCCGGTCCGGCGAGTGAGCGAACCCGTGGCGAGGTAGGAGGGGTTGGGGTCGCAGGGAGCTCAGGCGCCCCCTGTCTCCTCCGCCTGATTAATTTTTTTTTTTATAGTGGTGCGCTCAAGGTGCACTATGGCTTCCATTGCATCAGTAGTACCACGTGGGGATGCAGGCGGTCCGAATGGGGACTCGGCCGCCATTGCACGCAAATCCCTGGGGGTAACGACACCCGCGTAGCGGTCGTGCGACGCCGTTAAGTAAGCTAAGCAACCTGCGGGTCTCCTGACCCCCCAGGCAAGGGTCACCACGATGACGCAGTGCGGGTGGGCACTGCGAGGTGTGGCTTGTAGTTCCCGGTGCCCCACCCCCTCCCTCGCACTGTGCTTAAGATGGCCGCCGTGGGGGTTTCAGCCGGTAAAAATCGGGCACTTCCTAGACTCCCTCCCCCGAGGGAGCCGGGGAGTCTATAAAGATTTCCCCCGTGTAAAAAAAAGATGCCCAAGCACCGTTAACCGTAGCGGGCGCTGCTACCGGTGTAGAGGCACTGACCATCTAGCCGAAGCTTGCGCGGCTCCACCTCGCTGCCCGCTATGTAGCGACCTCGGGCGGAAGGCCGACTACCACGTTGGCAGCGCGTTCTGCGCCCCACTGTCCTCCAGAAGAAGGAGTGGCCGAAGTGGGGTGAAGGGCGCAACGGCTGCGGCGGTGACACTGCCAGCTGGTCCGTCAGACGTACCGTCCGCACCCGTGCCTGCGGCAAATTCGGAAGCCGCCCGTCTAAGGACAACGAAGGAGCCGACAAGGCCGGTAGCTGGCCTGGAGGAGGCCATGGACTTGGAATAAACTTCATGACCCATTGCCCCCTCCAGAGCAACCTGAATCACTCGCGCGGGGCCCAGGACCTAGTGGTAAAGACCCTGCGCGAGTGGAACATCGGGCTGGTGGTTGTCACGGAGCTGTATTACGTTCTAGACTACCCAGACTGGATGGGAAATGCGAGCAGCCTCGTGGCGACCGTCAGGTTCGGCACGCCGCGCGTATTGCCTTTCACGCAAATTGAGCGCAGCGCGTGGTACGCGACAGCACAGAGGGGTGACATCGAGGTAGTAGGATGTTACATCTCGCCCAATTGCGATCTTGAAGCATTCGAGATGTACCTGAGCGAGGTCGGGCAGTGCATTGCTCGGTACTCTCCTTGCCCGGTACTCGACCTAAGGGACTTTAATGCTCACGCCACGGCGTGGGGTTCCCCAGGGACGACGCACGAGGGTGGGTGGTTATCAACCGAGTAGCAGAAGTGGAGGTCTGTCTGCTAAACCAGGGCTCCGCACTCACGTGCGTAAGGCAGTAGGGCCAGTCCAACGTTGATCTGACGTGAGCAAACCCTGCCGCAGCGCGTCGTATGTCGGGCTATCGAGTGGCGGCCGAGATAGAAACCCTCTCGGACCATATTTACGTCCTGATAATGTGGTCGTCAATCGTCCGGTAAACCAGACCCGACACGGCCGCTCGGAGTGCAACGCACTACCGTGATGGTCGCTTAAGCGACTAGAGAAAAGCCTCCTGATGGCGGCGGCCCGCTTTGTGGCCTGGCCGGGGCGCAATCTGGCCAAGCCAGCCAACGTGAGAGCGGAGTCCGAGTGGCTTCGGGGCGCAATGCCCAAGCGTGGCAGGATCTCCTCGGGACTATGAACAGGGACCCATGGGCGCGCCGATACCGATTGGTAATGGGTAAGATTCGCCCACGCATCCCTCCGATTACGCAGTCCCTTGACCCCTAGCTGCTTCCTTCCGCCTGATCCTCTGCCGGACCCCACCATCTAGTCCGACAAATTAGGGGTCACAAAAGGGGAGCTGTCCAGGACTTTTATGCCCCTCGGGGCCCAAGAAACTGCGCCGGATGCCGACGGCATCCCTGGACGTGCCTGGGTCTTGAAGCGAGGCGCCCGAGGCGCCAGACTGGCAGAGCTATTTAATAGCTGCCTCCAATCTGGTCCTTATTAGAAAGGAGGGTCAGCCCGTTGAGTCTCTTTCGGTATACCGGCAGATTTGTCTGCTCGACGACGTGGGAAAGCTGTTTGAGCGTATCATAGCTCCCCGCCTCGTCGTACACTTGTCCGCGGTGGGTCTCGATCTGACCGACAGCCACTTCAACTTCAGAGTGGGTCGCTCGACCGTCGACGCGGTCTTGCGTGTGAGGGCGCACTCTGACTCCGCCATCTCTCGGGGCGGAATCGCGCATTCACCGCATTCAACATTCAACGAATACACAATTCAACGCATTCAACATCTTTCATTGGGAGACCATCCTGGACGGGCTCCGATACCATTCGGTGCCAACCTACCTCCAAGATGTGATCGGGGATTATCTATAGGATAGGTGAGTAGAATGCCCGGACAATTCGGGCACGCAGGTCGTGCGGGAGGCTCGGTGCGATGTCCCACGGCGGTAGCCGATCCTATGGGATATTGGATATGATGCAGTGTTGCGGGCTGCTCATTGGGGAGGATTTCAGATGGATGTGGAGGACCTGCGTCCTCAGCAAAATAGAAGAGCTGGGACATAGCGTGGTTCCCCAGAAAACGGAGGCGTTGTGTTTCTGTTGGACTTGATCAAGGGTGAGCAGGTTAAAACAAGTAAGTATTACTTATTTGTACTTTAATTAAATGAGGAGATAATACAGAGTCTGCAGAGGTTTCCTGTATCGACTGTCTCCTTCCCAGGGCGGAATAGAACTAACAAAAAAGGTAAGTGACCCGTGCTAATAGATGACATAGGTAGAAGACGTATATACTATAGGTACATACATGACATCTGGATAAAATGCAAAGACTTATTTTTTTAACAGCTCCTACAACCTCCGTCGCCGGTGGGGAGGGGGGGGGGGGAGCCGCCAAGGTCTCGGCTCCAGGTAGGTCAGACATTCGTCGAGGTGGGCTTGTGGATGAATTACCTGCGACTCACCTTAGACGGCCAGCGGTGCTTTGCAGCTTACTTCGGTCACCTGGCCCCCCGAGCGGAACGGATGGCTACGCCGCCTCCTTCCGAACCTCGGGTGGTCCGAGGAAAGGGTACGCCGCCTTTATGCAGGGGTCGTGCGGTCCGTGACCATGTACGGGGCTCCGGTATGGTCGCGCGACCTTATGGTCAACCGGCACAGCCGGGACCGGCTACGCTGGATTGAAAGGTGGATGGCCATCAGGATCGCGCGGACGTACCGCACGACATCTTACGCGGTGGCAATGATTCTGGTGGGGCAGCACCCCATGGAACTCCTGCCGGAGGAGATGAGAGAGATACATTCTCACTCCTCATCACTCCATCGGGTTAGACATGTCTTCCTCTGCCGGAGCCGGCGATCGATGACGAGACGTCAAGCCCGGGATTGCGCTGTTTCGGAGTAGCAGAAACGCCTCTTCTAACCTGCCAATGCGGGACGGCGCGCTGTTGCGACTGTTCTGCCCAGTCTCGAAAAGTGACTGGGCAGGACTTGGGGTCGGTTGACCTACCAGCTGACGCAGGTGCCCATCGGGCATGGCTGCTTCTGTGAGTACCTGTGCCGGATCGAAAAAGAACAGAGGACGCAGTGCCACCACTGCCCCGATGCACAGTACATGGCGCAGCACACGCTGGAGATTTGCACAACGTGGGAGTGCAAGCGCCGTATCCTGCAAGAAGAAGTAGGGGAGGGCTTCCCGTTGCCAGTCATCGTCCGCGCGATGCTGGCCAGCGAGGAGTCCTGGCGCGTCGTGGCTTTCTTCTGCGTGCAGGTAATGCTGCAGAAGAAGGCCGCGGGACATATCCGCGAGCGCGTAGCATGCGCGCACGATGAGCTCCCCATTGCACCAGTGGCGCCACAGGAGGTTGCAGGCGGCAGGAATGAGGGGAATGGCGCTGCGTGGCGGCCACGCAACGCTGTGAAATTAAAGTTGCAGGCTCACCTGGGGGCTCCTACAAACCCTATGAAGCAAGGGCGCGCCTTAGGGACTGCAGCACATGGGGGGTATTAGATGTGTTGCTTACAGTTCCCGATGCTCCCCTCACTGCGCATAGGATGGCCGCCATGGGGATTTTAGCCGGTAAGAATCCGGCACAACTCCGGCTCTCCCTGCACTGTAGAGCAGGGCACCTCGAGTCTTTTCACCCTTTTTTGCCAAGCTAACCGATGCAAAAAATACCGGATCAATTTGACGATTTTGCTAAAGTTTGGGAAAAAGGTTATAACACCAAAATAAGAATAATATGTACAAAATTCTAATAGAAGCTTATTACGAAATAATGGGAGAATAAAATCGTGTCTATGGCATTTAAATATTTGTTGAAAATAATACCAATTACATATTAATAAATATAAAATAGTAAGAAGAAGGGAATAATAAATTCTTTTTTTAGACACTGTATTTGCATCAAATTTTCAAAATTCTCTGCTGCTAATTATAATTGTGTCAAAAACAACAATATTTGACAAAAGTATAAAACAGAAGCAAGAACAAAGATGACGTTTTTTTTTAGTAATGACTGTTAAAAAATAGACACCATTTTCTCGTGGGCCAAGGAAAAACGAAAAATTGTTATTCTCGCCACGTCGATGTAAGATTCTTTATCTCCTGTCACAAAAAGAGATTTTTGTGTCAATAGTTATCTCCGGATTGCGGATTATATCCCCGAATAACGATCCCAAGATGGTACCACCGTATGGAGTTTCTACTTAATCGCTGTAGTGTACAGATCGAATCAATAATTTGTTCCGTGACCTTTGAAGGCGGGCAAGGAGAAGCTGGAATGCGATCGTGGAGGTGCCAAGTGGCAGGGACCGGCTAGACCTGGTTTACCAACTCGACGCTCGATATGCAAACTGCTCAGAAACTCTTAATCATGATCGGTGTAATACATATTGATGTACATTGTAACATTGTTTATAAAAACTGGTGAATATGATATTACGAAACCTAATATAAGTTATTGGCAGTGTAAGGAGATGGAAAATGAGGATATTAGCTTTAAACATTGAAAAAATGTCCTTCGAAAAGAAACTTTTGCATCTTAGTTGCTTCGTTGGAGTAATTGGCGAAGCAACTGATGTTAGGAAGACATACAACAGAGTGAGTGTAAAAATAGGCGAAGTCTACTTTTTAATCAATATATCATTTATTATATTGCAAGAAAGGTCATTGAAATATTACATCCCTGCCTTACACTTCTCTGTTCCGTTTGTCATCATTTATAATCACGGACTCCTGACAAACAAACCACCACGAACCCTTGCAATGCAAAGTGCCTCTGTGCTTAGGGAAAAAGATGTGTTTCATTAAATACCACGCATAAAGCCATGTGCCACGGTGGGACCATTTGAATTCATTCCTATAACAGTAAATTGAATTAAATTATTATTATATTTTATGTTTGTACGTTATGTAATTTTTTATTAGTAAAAATATACCAATTTTGTTTTATCTAAAATGCAATAAAACTTCTGTACAACATGGGACTATTTTTTTTTTAATTTATTTTTTCGGCACCGACTGCTAAGGTCATTTAACCTAGGACCTACTGTTTACGGTTGGTTCCGAACCACCAGAGCTACGGTATACATCTTACATAGAAAAACCAGAGGTGATGGGCGCGAAGGGACTATTTTATTAGTTGATATCCTGTGCCGCAAAGAATTAAAACCTCGAACAACTCTTCTCTCGTGACCCCCAGCTCGTTGGACCAGATGGTAAGGTCCACCATATCATGCGGGAGCGGGGGGTCGTCGGAACATTTTTCTCGGATAGTCGGGAAAGAACGTTAAAACAACACCCCCTCTTCCCTAACGAGCTGGGGTTTAGGGACTCCGTTATCAGATGGATCCATGAGCGAAGCTTGCCCATTACCAGATACCACGAGCACCCCTATAAGCCCTTGATTACAGTTCCGAGGAACGTTTGCCATGCCTGATCCTTGACCGTTTTAACTCTTTTCGGACGAGTGGCGGATATATCCGCCCAAGCCTTTTTACCGTTATGGACGCATGTCGGATATATTCGCCCAACTCTCGTACTGCGGCTGGCGTACGTTTGTCGTCGTTTTCGATAAAATACGCATGGGTATACTAGCCTAAGATATCGAGTTATCTCTGAATAAAATTAGGCTTTTGAACGATGAAGTCTTATCTTCCATACAATGTAAACTTACGATGCAAAACGCGCAGCGTGAATATTTTCTTTATTGCGTGCTCCAATACACCTCGTCCACATCGACGCTTGCGCGCCGAGCGGCTCTGTCCGGAAAGGGTTAATAGTCTGTCTGAAGGCTTCTTGTGCCTCGTGAAGCCCACATACAGCTCAGCAAGCCACGCCTTATTTCGGTTACACCTTCAGCGGGTAAACGTGCACTGGCGCTGAGTGCGAACGCACGCAGCTCGCAATCCTCGATTGCGTCCGACTACCAATACACTTCGCGCTTCTGAACCACTTATACTCCGCCCATAAGTCGGCGGAGCCGGTCAGATTGCGCTCCGGCCAAACCACAGCGTGTGCCGCCGCCATTAGAACGTCCTCGTCTAGTTACTGTAGCGAATATCGCGATGGTGCACTGCTCGCTGAGCAGCCGTACCAGGTCTGGTTCACCCGACGATTGACGGCCACGTCCATTAAGTTATTGGGTTGTTCGGAAAGTCATTTCGTTAAGTAAAACCACCTGAACCAGTTTTTTGCCAGCAAGGACCAAAACTTTTATGAGAGGGGAATTATGTTACTGCCAGAAAGATGGCAAAAGGTGTTGGACCAGAATGGCCAATATATAATTTAATAAAATATTTATTCATTATACGAAAACTGTCTTTCATGTTCCCCAAAAAACGAAATGACTTTCCGAACAACCCAATATAATTGTGGTCCGATAAGGATTCCATCTCGGCCGCTACTCTCCAGTCCGACACGTGGCGTGCGGCGGCAGGGGTTATCCATGTCCCTGGAACGTAATGGCCTCGGTCGTTCATAGGGCCCTTTCTTCATAGGCACGCGCTCCTGAGAAAGTGTACGGTGGTGGGTTTTTAGTGGGTAAAGATCCCACAACCCTGCCTCTGAGCCTGTCCGGGAGAGGCCCGGATGCACCACCGCCCATCATCTTCGTTGTAACATCACACCGTGGCGATGCACTCTCCCCCTCCCCCATTATGCAGCCGCGTATCCCGCGCCACACTCAATCAACATGAAGGGCAGTAAACGCGGCATGCCAAGCCTGACAATCGCCACATGGCCGCTCTAGTCCCGCACCCAGTCTGGGTGGTCAAGGACGCGATATGGTTCTGCAACAACCACCAGCCCGATGTTCCACTTGCGTAGGGCCTACACCATTGAGTTCTGGGCCCCGCGCGAGTGTCCCGGTTAGCCTGAAAAAGGTGATGATACATTACATTGATTGCACGTCCGTGGTCTCCTCCAAGCCAACTGCCAGTCCTGCCAGCTCCTCCGGTGTCCCCAGGTGGGCAGCCTTTGGAGAGGCCACCGACTGGCCACTTGGTTCGGGCACGGATGCCAGGTCCAACGGGCTAGCAGACGGATTATCTTCATAGACTCCCGGCTCCCTGGGGGGAGAGCCGGGGGTGTGCCGGATTCTTACGGGCTAAAACCCCCACGGCAACCATCCTATGCGTAGTTTGGGGGGGCACCCGAAACGACAAGCAACATATCACCGTGCCCCCCGCGCTGCAGCCCCTTAGGGCCACCCATACATGAGAGGATCTTGAGGACCCTCCAAAACCTCAATAAACACCTAGTTTGACGGCGTCGCGCGGCCGCCACGCAACGCCGTCCCTCCCAGAGAGTTGCGTGCAGTGGCAACCCGAGCCCCCACTCGAACCGCCGGCAACCTCCAGTGATGCCGCTGGTGCAATAGGACGCTCATCGTATGGATGAACTGTTCCCTCAGAGGCATCACTACAAGAAAAAATGCTTAGTCAGGCGGGGGCGACAATGGGCGGATGCGCTCCCTACCACCTCTACCTAACCCTACGCGCGCGGAACCTGCGCACTCGCGGATACGCCCCGCGGCCTCCTTAAGAAGCATTACTTGCTCGCAGAAGGAGGCCACGGCGCGCCAGGACCTCTCGCTGCTCAGTATCGTGCGGACGATCACCGGTTCTGGCGGGGCATCCCCGGCCTGACGGAGGGATGAGGAGTGAGAGTACCTCTCCGCCATCTCCCCCGCCAGGAGTCCCATGGGGAGCTTCCCCGCGAGAACCATCGCCGCCGCGTAGGATATCGTGCGGTACGCACGCGCGATCCTGATGGCCATCCGCCTCTCAATCCGGCGTAGCCATTCATGGCTGCGCCGGCTCACTATTTGGTCGCGCGACCACACCGGGGCCCCGTACAGGGCCACGGACCGCACGACCCCCGCATAAAGGCGGCGGACCCTCTCCTCAGGTCCCCTAATGTTTGGAAGAAGGCGGCCCAGCCAGCCAGCCATCCGTTCCGCTCGGGGGGCCAGGCGATCGAAGTGGGCCGCAAAACGTCACTGGCCGTCCAAGGTGAGCCCCAGGTATTTTATCCCAGGGCCCACCTCGACTTCGGCCTAACCTACCTGGAGCCGGGACTTGGGCGGCTCCTCACGGCGGCGAGGGTTGTAAAACCACAGCGCCTCCGTTTTATGGGGAGCCACGCAAAGTCCCAGCTCCTCTATCCTTCGGACGACGCAGGCCACCCCGCATTCGGTGAGGCGGAACGTCCGTCTGTAGTCCTCCCCGATGACCAGCACTAACGTGTCATCCGCGTAACACGTCACGCTGACACCGGGGGGGAAGGTCGGCCCGCAAGACCGCATCGTATGCGATGTCCCACAGGATCGGCCCCAAGACAGACCCCTGTGGGACACCGCAACGTATCTCCCGCACGACTAGCTTGCCCGACCTGTCCGGGTATTCTACCCACCTGCCCGATAGGTAGTCCCCGATGGTTCAGATTGGCCTGGAGGAGGCGATGGGTCATGAAGTTTATTGCATGTCCATGGCCTCCTCCAGGCCAGCTACCGGCCTTGCCGGCTCCTTCGTCGCCTTTACACGGGCGGCTTTCGAGTTTGCCGCCGGCACGAGTGCGGACGGTGCGTCTGACGGCCCGGCTGGCGGTGTCACCGCCGCAGCCGTTGCGTCCCTCGCCTCACTTCGGCCACTATTTCTTTTGGAGGGCGCTGAGACGCAGGACGCGCTGCCAACGCCGTGGTCAGCCTTCCGCCCGAGGTCGCTGCATAGCGGGCAGGGAGGTGGAGCCGGGCATACTCCGGCCAGGTGGTCAATACCCCCACGCCGGTAGCAGCGCCCGCTACGGTCGTCAATGCCCGGGCACCTGGAGCTGGTATGGCCCAACTCCAAACACCGGAAGCACCGCAGAGAGCGCTCCGCGAGCGGCTCCACCTTGGCGGATGACCAGCCAACCAATACACGCCCAGCTGCGGCGATCTTCCTCGCCACCACGAACGGGCATTGGGCCCATATGGAGCTCAAGCCAAAGGGGGAGAACGTCCAAATTTCCCCGATCTTCACCTCCCCCTCCTGGCACACACCCGCCGCGGCGATGTCTTGCACCAAATCACGGGGCGAGACGGAGTCATCCAGTCCTCTTATGCGGACAGACGTAGTGCCTTGCGCTCTATTCCGGCTAATCCTCCTTTTGGAGGACATCAGAAGCTGTGTTCGAATCCCACTCCTCACCTCTGCTTTTTCCATGTGATGTGTATACTGTAGCTCCGGTGGTTCGGAACCCACTTTAAAAAGTAGGTCCTAAACCAAATGACCTTAGCAGTCGGTGCCGAAAATGAATTTTAAAAAAATGGCTACAGTACGATAACCTTAAGCGTAACAGGTCATGGGGTAAGCTCAGCCATGCATCAACATCTTCTGCAACGCCAATTATCCATGATTCGAAGCTTCTCTTCTGCATTTGATAGGATGATTTAGTGGGTGTAATTTAGTATGAGCTGCTCAAACTGAACAAAAATATCACGAGAGATCGCTATCGACTGCGATATATGATATACGAGTGTGTCGAGCCCTAAGGGAAAAACAGCTCGCTGTACGAGCAGATTTACGACAAGATGATTTTGTTACATGACAATGCTCGGCCACATATTGCAAAATAGGTGAAAACCTACTTGGAAACGTTTAAATGTGAAGTCCTTCTACACCTGCCGTGTTCACCGGATACAGCCCCTTCCAATTATCACTTGTTCCGTTTAATGCCACATGGTCAGGCTGAGCAGCGCTTTCATTTTGATGAAGATACTAAAAAATGGGTCGATTATTGGATAGCCTCAAAAGAAGTGCCGTTTTTCCGTCCTGGAATTCATATGCTGCAAGACAGATGGGAGAAAGTAATGGCTAGTGATGAGCAATATTTTAAGTGACATGTTTTTTACAACATGCTTTATATAAAACAATAATTAAAAAAAAAAACAGCGATAACTTATTCAAGGTTCTAATACATTTTTTCAATATAAAAATTATAAGTAAAGTTTTATTAGATAAAGAAGAACCTCAACTTATGTCTTTAAAGAATTAAAAAATAAATGGATGCGTACCTAGTATGTTTTGCGGAACTCATTTAATAATTTTGCAACATTCATTTCATTACTATAATCGAAATGTAGTTTTAAATATATCCTGCTCCTCAATAATTAACTGCCGCACCTCGTCTGTATAAAAATTCTACATGAGCACCGAATCTAATTAAAATCTAACACTGGACGTGTCTTTTTTTACAGGAAAGAAACACTTTTCAACATTGCCGACTTTCATTACGTTGCACCTTTTTATTCTTTGATAATCTTCCGATTTTTTTTTACTACTCTTGTTTTTACTATTACTCACTTTTTTGTTTAACAAATCATCATATCTTTCTTTCTTCAGAAATCCATAGCTTGCTTTCTTAGTGTTCATAATATTAACTAACTAGGAGTTAAAACGCACAAGTATACCAGTCATCATTCAATATTTTATAAAATACGAGAAGGCACGAAGTTGGAAATACTACTGTTAAAATCAGCACTAGTCGAACGGAATTGTAGACCGGAAGTTCAATCGCGGCACATTCATATTTAGTGCTCGCCGAAGAGACCGCATAAGAAAAAAAGAGAGTGCATCCCACATCAACAAAGACTATATTATCATATGTATGCATAGAATACGAACAGTAAGGGACTCTTATCATATTTGCCATTACAAGTTGAGAATTATATAAATTCGCCGGTCAATTTGATTAATATTCTAGAATTCATCACATTTATCAAAGAAAGTGGTGATTATATATAATAACCAGAAATTATACATAACCAACGGATAAATCACATTTGCCGTAACATATATATCATAACATATATTGATCCTTGCGAGCAACCAATAATAGTTTGTACATATCATATATAATAAGGTATTTAATTGATTCAGACATCCAGAAATCGATTTTCCGAACATCACTCTATGTAAAAAGAAAAATATTTTGGGTTTTGGATAATCACGATGTATGTATATAATAGCACATATATCTACTCTCAATATTCATTGTGCACATTCTAGTTCCACAGTACATATCGTTCATTAAACAGTACGTCATAGGTCAAATGACCTTAGCAATCGGTGTCAAAAATGAATGAAAAAAAAAACGTATTTTTTACACCAACTTTCAATAATTATTTCTAGTTTATGCATGTACTGAAAAATAGGAGTATATCCTTGATTAAAGAATTTAGCAGTAATACAAATACAATGCTATTTCAAGTATCTTCTTTTCTATTTTCCTATTTTTTATTCAGAATTTAGCTGTTTCGGAGATTGACGTTAAACGGTGGAAATAAAACGTTCATTTGCATTCTGCGTGTCGCTGATCAAGCATCTTTGAAGTAACTTATCCTTCGATAAATCTTCACAAATCAGCGCAATATGTTTCTGCACTATTGAATCGACTGAAGGAAAATGTTCAAATAAATCAAAATTTGTTCTAATAGATTTACACTCATGCCTATTTCGTAGAGTACAAATAATAATAAGTGGCCATCATATTTTTCTTCGTGTTCATAACACTGTTCATATTTCTTTGAATAGTAAAAACGTAGTATGCACTGTTTTTTTTATCAATATGGTTAATATATAAAGTAATTAGTGGTTTTTATTTCAAGACTACCAATTACTTTATGCGTTTTTTTTACATTTGGAAGCCGAGTGCTCGTTGCCTTCTTGACGTGATCGATACACTCACTTTTTACCACTTGGAATGCATTATCACACGGATTCATATCTAAAATACTTGTCGCGCGTTGCAGAGTCCCGACACTGCTCCATGCACGCGTCAAACTCAAAACCTGTAACTTTCTTAATTTCTCGAAATTAATTTTGAATCATTAAGGTCATATTCTTAGATAGTTGTACCAATGATTTATAAAAAAAATGCATTTTTCGAATTGTTACATGTATCTCCTCGCTTAAATTTGCAACATTGTTTACCGAGTTATCCCAAAAAGTACAACTAACGTTACGACTAATGACGTCACTTTCACAGAAGTACTTCTACAATGTTCTAATCTGAATGTGGAATATAGGGAGGGTGAGAATGCTATCAGGTTTTACGTATATTTGGTTTGAAGGGTTCAGTTAATATAAATATCAACATATTTTTGCTGAACGCTCTTTAAACTTTTAGCTTTTCATCTTATTGAAAAATTATTGTGCAAAATATAGACAGTTTCTTTTCTTCGATAAAACTATTGCGAAAGATGCTTGATTGGTAATCCGTATTAAAATAGAATTGCAGCACAAGTGATCCCGTTACGTGGAATTAATTCATGGCTGTATTAATAAAATGCGTCATTAATCACATTCGAATATTAATAATAAGAAAATATTTTTAGTATATTACTAATGCTAATACAATAGTATGTTACTAGTACATACTATGTTATTATGTTACATTACACAAGGTTTATAAATTTTTTTACAAATTTGGCGGAACAGCAACATTTAGTTTTTATTCGGTAAATATGTAACCTTATACGTTTGCTACCAATATCTGACTTTCTGTCAATTTTACACTCTAACTACACATGGTCCTACGATGCAGGCTTATGTTTCTATGTTATTAGTCGAGTGACTTCTTTTTCCGTGTACCACTTAAATCGTATCTCTCTTCTTGGAACTGGCCCTTAACAAGTTGCCGCACAATTTTTATTTGATGATTGTGCTCAGAAACATATTTTTTTTCAATTGTTTTTGACTGCCATATGAAATTGAGCGTCAGTAGTATGTTTGGAAGTAAAAATTATCACAGTTTTTTCATGGAAAAACTTGACAGCTATAACTGTCATTTGCTCATCACCACATTTTTTTCTAAAATGCTAATATGGTTAAATATTTCGAATTGTTAAAGCATGAAAAATCGCACAAAAAACAATTGATATTTTATCTGGAATGGTTCATCTTTTTTTCGACGTATTACTGAATAATTAACAAATAAATGTGTTATTACACTTCGTACTAATGATGTTCCTGTCTTTATTAATGAAAATGTGCAGGACGACTATAGCTGGCATTTGCCTACATATCGCCAAATATCGGACGGGTATAGCCGTCACTTGCGGGATGAGCACTCAAAATGGCACAGGGTTGAGCAGATCCAGCGGAAGCTATAGTTGAAATTATATCATGTTTTACCTCATTTTTATCAGTAACAATCTCACTAATACATTAAAAAAAGTTTAAGGTTAAAAAGAATAAAATTAACCGAGTTTGTGAAAATAATTCTTTTGTCCTGCCTCTTTTGTCCAGAGCTCTTTTTGTATGCTGGCCCTTTCGTTCAACAAAGTGCAAAGGCCTTGAAAACCATGTCTTCTACCTTATTTGTCAAAAATCGTGATCATGCTATGGGACACTTAAAACTTACTGTACACGGAAATAGTATTTTTGTGGAATTGATTAGATTCCCCGTAAACACGAGGGTACTATTCCTTTATAACTTGTAACGTGACTAAAAGCTTAAAATGTAGAAAATGGGATAGAGTCAAAGGTAGGGATAGCTGTACAGAGAGAGGACCCTTTTTTACCTGTGTGCCATTGCATCGGTTTTCTTAACTATTTCTAACAGTATACATGAATGCACCAGGGATCTCAAGATTTAAAGACCGCGGAATATTCTACAGGAGGAAGTAAGAAGAAAATCTTTAAAGTTGGAATGAAAATTATTTATTTTTACAAAGTTACAAACAGATATCGAATGTCAGAACAACGAAAGTTATTATTAAACAAAAAGCTATCTTTTCTAAATGAAAGAGAATATCACTTTGACATGACAAGGAGGAGATCTTTTTCAGATAAAGGTAGACACAGAAAATTCTTCTGGATGAAAAAGAATATTAGCCTTCAAATGAAGAAAATATTGTTTATATTTGGTAGTATCCTCCAAATCTGCGCACGGATGATTCAAAGTACAGAGTGCTGGAAACAGAGGGATAATCAGTACACAATTAATGAATTCATAAGAAAAAAATCATTAATATAAGCAGTTACGCTTAATTTGAATTATTATTAATTTGAATTATTAAATGGCCTTATTTTTACTCTACACTGTCATGTTAATCATAGACGATCATCGGTATTTTGTTTAGCATTTCACTATATTATAGTGGTAAATTTATCTAGTAATATTACAATTTGACAGTGTCGGTCACAAGTAACTACTCTAATTAAGCTGTCTTAACACCGTCTGATTATAAATGACCAATGTCTTCTTATTGAATAAAAATCGGTATTAGCAACCAGAACCATTTAGTCGTGTAAAAAAGATAACTGTCACGGCTGAGCAACACGATTTAACTATGATAATAAATGGTGGTTAGAGCTGATTGGCGCTTACTTTATTTTATCTATACTTTTACTTTTTACCATTTCCTGCAGAATGTAGGAAACTGGATGGAAGGGGTAATCGACATACAATTTGAGAATCGATACCGTAGAAGGCACTGACATTGGCAATTAGACTTAATGCGAAGAAAATTATACGTAATAAAGCCACTAAATATATAGTATATGCAGCAATTGGAGTTTAAGTCCGCCATGCCATAGCGTGCGGAAGAGTTCGAAAAGCAACTCTCGTATACTTAAAACGTGCAGACGGACAATAATCAATAATAATACAAATTGAAATATGTTAATTAAATCTATTCGAAAATAAAGCATACTATATGTTAGAATAATCCTCGTAATATTAGATTTCTTATAATAATATTAATATGTAAAAATCATAAATGTTACAATGAAGTATAAATTTAATATTATGAAATATAATAGATTCAATATTAAAATATATAATACATGGTATACATCTATAAATGCAAAGGCTGAAAAAATATAAAAGGCTGAAAAGGGATATATAGAGAAGTCATTCATTTATATCGCTTAATAACGTGTTATTTTGCTTCTCATTATTGTTTAATTATTTATAATAGTCAACATTTTTCATTCAGTGTCATTATTACTAATATTAGATTTTTTAATTCAATGGAATTGATTATGTGTGATCTCTTTAGTGTTGCTCTGTAAATAAATGGTGGTCACGGCTGACATGCGCCGTTTAAGTATGCAAGCAGATGGTGGTCGCGAGGTAACAATGATCATTTTCATTAGTTTCCTCATTTATCTAGTCTTTTCTATTTTTTCTACTAATACGTAAAAATGTTTTGATTAACACTGCAAACAAATTTTTTATTTTCTATGATTCAGATGCCATGGTACATAGTTCTTGTTTCTAATGAATAATATCGTGGAAATATGGTGAATGTTTCTGTATAAAACGCAGATAGCGTGATATGCAGTATAAGAGCATAGTTATTAATGAAAAAGATATGTGGTCCAGTGGTGTCAGTGATTCAGAAAGCGTCACTTTAACTGTACAACGTTTCGACTCTTGTACGAGTCCTCTATAGGTACATTTACGCACACTAAAATTGTTACATATAAGAAATGACAACAAGTATACAAAAAGATGTAAGAGTAAATTAGATGGACAAAGATGGATAAGCAAAAAAAGGTGAATACAATAACGGAATTTAATACGCTGGGTCTTCTTGATAGGTGTCAAGACGTTGGGCAGTGAAAGTATTTACCGATATGCATTTTAGAGTGAAGGGTCGGAGTTAAAAAATGCAGGTCTATATGTTATTATACATACGTAAATAGGTTTGTAATATGTTACTTCTACCCCATTCTCGGTCGACAGAACGATATCGTGTGTGCGGAAGTTTGAACCATTTTGCGTGGCTTCAATAATTAAAGTTAAATATGCTAAGAATTAAATTGAAATTGGAAAAATATATATAAGGTGGTGAATAAGCCATATCTTAGATAAAAGCGTGAAAAAAATTAGACACTGGGGCAATTAGACCAGTACTTTCATTTGAGAATAATTAAGATTCTGTAAAGAACGTGTGAAAAAACCAACAATAACATAATAACATATACCATTTCCAAATTTTGAGGTTGTCTAAAAAGTTGTTATATGCAGAGTTTACGTTTTAAGTGTCCATTTCCAAGTTTATCGCAAAAGGTTCGGATTTGATGTGAAATATTCTGAGGTAGATAGTTTGTAAAAATACGCTTCATAGTCAAGAAGTGTGGCAGAATCAAAATCAAAGTTGTGAAGCATTGGTAGTGCAGAGCAACGACTGGGGAACCATTCGTGTAACATATAACCATTGTTGCAGTCTTTGTAATTTATACGGTAAACTATATTATTTTTATTCTTTGGAGATATCACGTTTCAGCATTATTTTAAATTTATATCGTTAAACAGTTCTGTTTTTACTGCATTATTTATTTACAGCATTTCACATTCCATCCCCGGTGCTATTGTTCTAACAATAATCGATTTTGTAAACATAGCAACATCGATCACGAGCAATCGGTGTTAACTACCTATGAAAATAAATAACGGTCACGGACGATCGAAATGATTAAACCGCATAAAAAATGGATAGCAACGGTGACCAACGAAGTCTGTCTTGTAAATACACGATAGTCACCAGTGACTGCTGAGTAAATGAATGTTTTCCTTATCTTCTCTATGTGGTTATTTTTTTTTTTACACTTTTTCCACTTATACGCCAAAACGTTATAGAACTCTTTTTATTTCCCTCGATTAGGATTCCAGGATATACAGTATTCGTTCTTGGTGTCCAATAAAATGGAAATGTTCAGAGAGCTTGCAAGAGGTGGAGAGGCTGAGTGTGGGGTATAGAGACGTTGGGTTTGGTTGCTTTATTGTCCTCGGCGAGGGTGAGCCACATGCCTGCATGCCTTGCTGACAAGAATGCTGAAACGTGTACCCTGAAAATAACTGTCAGGTATGCAAGTTAATTCGGTGCTATTTTCCTTTCCAAGTACACCACTTTCCACTTCTGGTAAATTGAAATGTACAACATGGAGATTCTTTAAATGTTCTGCATCCTTTTCGATTGTTCCTTCTTATTCTGAACATTTTTTTTCCTTATTTGAACAATTTCTTCTGTATACGTTTGAACATTTAATCCGGATTCTTTTATATTAAAATATTGTCTTAAATGTTTCAATTTGGAAGAGATTCTGAAATTTTTTAAGTTTCTGCTCAATAAAGGACCTCTTTCTCATAAAAAAAAATGCAATACAATATTATTTTTGTTGAAATTGGTTTACATAATGCTCTCTCTAGATTCCCTGTAAAGATAACAAATTATTAAATTAACGACAATTATAACCGGTCGAATAATATAGAAAGCATCACAATTTTAACGCAGGGATAACATGTAAGAAGTTTTCAAAAAGAGCAAGAATAATCTAAGGCTTTAAGAATTCTGCGGAATTAATTACAAAAGATTTTCAGAATCCGTTAGGCTGCCTTAGGCTTGATCGTCCATTACCTAAGCTTGTAATCTCCCACGATTACGTTAGCACATGGTGCGTCGCCCTCTTCACTAAATCATCTCTGGCTCTTCTATCTATTGCCTGTCTCCTTGTCTTTAATGGATGTTGTAGGATCTTGTTCTATATTAAGGTCGGTATTAATAGCGTATGATATACTTTCTTCTGTCAAAAATCTACTTATTTTTAACAGTTTAACGAATTTCCAATTCCACAAATAGTACCTAGTAAATATACCTCAATCACTTTGCATTTTGAAAATTATATTAAAATTTTGAAAAAGAAATGTGTCGGTGATTATGAAAATAACCAGTCACATATTTCTCATTACAGAATATTTATAGTATTATATTTGGACGTATAAGAAAATATATTTCTAGCATATAAAAAAATATTTTGCACAATTTGTAATGTAAATTTTCATAATGCAAATATTACCCGATTGTAATGTTTTATTGTATATTATTTAAAAAATGTGACTTAAAACGTTCTTGTGTTCACATTTTTGCCTTTACATTTCGTGTATGTCCTCTTTTCACTAGCATCCTTGAAAATTTCTTCCATGTTGAAAATATCTTTCATGTTGTCAGCGTGTAAGCAGAGCGATGTGTACTTCGGCCACCTCTAGTTAAGAGTTTTCCGCATTTTAATTAATTTTTACCTGATCCTGTATTTGTTCACCAGATGTTTTACGGTTATTTGTTCAGCTCGTTACCTGGTCACCTTGTGGTTGAGTTTTACGTAGAGTAATAAAACATTTGGTGACCACTTGCTCAGGCTTTCCTTACAATTTGTCTAATGCAGTAACAGCGTCGTTGAAAATAATTTTGAGGAAGCTCACTTAATTCATACCAGAACCATCATTCAGTCAAACAGTACTTTTTATTAACATTTTTATTTAATGATCCTTAAAATATTCATTAGACAGCGCACAAGTGTAAATGAAACTGAGCCGATTGGTAACGAAAACATACTTAGATTTCCCAGAAAAGTTAGAAATATTATAGCATCAGGTTCAAGCTCATAAAAGGAGAATTTGTATGACAGTGAATATTTTCAAATACCGTCGGAAAACTTAGGTACAGAAGAAGACAATAAACCGACTGATACTGTCGGTAAACTATAAAATGGTATTGGAAGCTAGAAATTCACCTGCTAATAGAAACTTCTGTAGTAAGTGCACATATTGCTTATCAAAAAGCAACGAAACATAAAATATAAATAAGAAAATTTCGAGAGATTATAGTTCTAGAATGGTCCGAATCAGGAAACGCAGGGTCTCAAACAATAAATAGACGTCTCACCACCTGCAAGTTAGAAAAAAATCCTCGGAGCAAGTCTACAAGTAGGATGTGCGTTCAGTGCTTCATGAAGGGAACTCTCGAACGTCAGTAAGCAAAAAAAAATTTACAAAAATTACAACATATTGTCTTGGACGTCCACAGTCATTTCAATTATGGTTAGAATATTTTGACGAATACTTTTGAAACTGATAAAATTTTATCTGATATTTTCAAAACAAATTTACTTGAATATAAATATTATTTTTAATTTTTAGTATGAATAAATTTTATATTGTATTATTTTATTTTTCTTTTACATAAATATATTTTTAATGTACATTTGCTTTATAGTTTATTGTTGCATATAAGTTGTTTCGTATGATTTGGTTCCATCAACTGCTTCGTCAATTGTTCAAACACAAAATATTGTAGTTTTTATCCGTGCGAAGTTTCACTCAGATGCAAAAGTTTCTACTTGAAGGACATTTTTCCAATTTTTAAAGCTAACAGCTTCCTTTTTCATCTCCCTATACTATCAATAACTCATATTAGCAATCGTAATATTATATTCGTTTGTTTCTATGAACAATGCAATTAAATACAGATATTCCTCCTACAATACGGCAAGCTATAACAGGGTTTCGTTGTTAAAAAAAAAATATTTGTTTTTCAGAATATAATCCCTGCTTTTGTACTGACTCTAAGTCTCATATAACACGATTTCAGACAACACGGCATTTTGTAGGAACCTATCAACCGTGTTATAGAAGGGTTACCTGTATATCAATATGTGTCACATCGATCATAATCATAAGTTTCTGCATAGTCTGTAAATTGCGCGCATATCGATCGTAGAGCCGATAAATCAGGTCCAGCCGGTCCTTGTTGCTAGGCACCTACATAGTCGCATTCCAGCTTTTTCTTGCTCCCCTTCAGGGATCGTGAAACAAATTAATCACACAGAATGTAGTAAAAAAATTGGCGTTGCACATAGGCTTTTTCAGGTAGATAAAAGACTTCGTATTATGTTTATATGTTTTAACCTTTTAGGTACCACGCGCCACTATAGTGGCTTTCGCGGATATCATCTCTTAGAACGGCACGCCAGTATAATGGTTTTCACAGATATCATCTTTCAGGACGACACACCACTATCATATATGATAGTGGCTTTCGCAGATGTCATCTTTCGACACGACGCGTCACTACAGTGGCTCACTCTAGTAGCTCATTCGCTCACCGTTGAAATCAAATAATCATCTACATATGCATCACTTCAAACTTTCTTTATCTTCAGACCGATTTACAACAGTATTAACGGTATGCAGACAAAATATACGATCTTTGTTTTTATTAAGCCAGTGTCAGGTATAAATCGTTGTTTTTCACTTAAATAAATATAGCATTTACATTTTCTTTGCGCTCGAGCGGTGCCTCTCAGGCACCCTGGATGTGATGCGACAACTCGATAATGGTGTTTATTTACGTTTTGCCTAAAAAATATCGCTTCACGAGTCTACTCCTGGCTTTTTGTGTATAATCTTATGAGATATCGAATGACAGAATGCATTTTAGAACGGCTACAAAGATGTCCTATCTCAAAAATGCTCGCAACCGCGAGTAGACTCTGTCTTCGACGTTAGCTTGAACTCAACTTTCTTGGCAATCAGAATATTTCTCTCACATTTAATGAGCTCAATAAGCATGGAACATGACGAAGAAATTAATTCTAATGAAGATGAGTTCACTTTTTTGTGAACAACAAACGAAATAACATCTATACATAGACACCTTGTCCATGGGAACGAAGATGGAAATGATGAGGAAAGGCTATCAATTCATATATTCTTTATAAATCAGCAAAGAATCAGATAAACAAACAGTTGCTTCGTCACATGCAATACTTGAAAACTTTGGTTGATCAGTTGAGAGCAGATTTCGGGCAAAATAGACCTAGCACAGCTTCTACTTTTCACAGTAGCTCTGAAGACATCCGACTAAATGGGAAGTTTTATGTTGTTCTAATCGGACAAAAAAGGTATTGCAAGGTTTGTTCCCAACGAACCAAGCCTGGCAAAAGGTAACAAACTGTGTACAACTGTGACATTTGCCCTGACAAACTAAGACTGCATCTTGGAGACTGTTTTATAAAATACCATACCAATCAATAATACAGAAGGTAATATTTAACAAATATCCTTCTTTAAACTGTAGAGATATGTATGGTGTTAAAATATACAAGTTTAAAGTATTTTATTGTATCTGAAATCATTTTAAGTTAACTGTAAAGAACTCATGAAATAAGCGTGAGCGGCTAACTGCTCTCGATTTGCTGGTTCGCCCGAGCAAAAAGGGCTTCGAGCGCAAAGGATTAAAATATATTGTTGCGCCGGGGGGTGCTCCATATCACTAACACAACACAACTTGTAATAAAAAGAACGAGAATATTTATTGCCATACAATTATGTTCGCAGAGAACGAGAAAAAGAATTATAATCAACAATACATTTCGGTTTGCATATCAATTTCTGAGTTTTATAATTTCTCTTTTCCTTACACATAAATTCGCTGGTATGGAAAGTGGATAACATAAAAACGTCCCTTTTAGCACGCCATTTAAGTGTAAGTAAATTACTCGATGTGCGAAAATCAAGATCATCTTTTTTCAATTTCTTGTTTATTATAGGCATTCCTTTTCGTCTTTGCCGTACAGTCCCACAAGCATTTGTTAAATGTTTATGGAATAAATTAAAAAGGCCCGGGCTGCTATAATAATGATCTATATATAATGTATACCTTTTTCCCAAATATAGTAAAATATGGGTTCACTGTTTGCACCCGACTTCACTGATTGTCTTTACGTGACTCTTTTCCTTGACTGCCTTTACAAGACTCTCTTCTCCGACTGATTTTTCACGACTCCCTTTACAGTGCCCTAGTCACGCATTTTTCACTCGAAACTCCTCACTCGACACTCGAAGTTCCTATATATATAATGACGCGA
Source organism: Ampulex compressa (assembly GCA_038496175.1). Taxonomy (NCBI): domain Eukaryota; kingdom Metazoa; phylum Arthropoda; class Insecta; order Hymenoptera; family Ampulicidae; genus Ampulex; species Ampulex compressa. The sequence goes on along the minus strand of JBCFXI010000444.1, from coordinate 111,701 downwards.
CGGACGGTGCGGCCATCCGCCTCTAAGGTTGCACTATTCTGACATATTATCTCTAGTTTGAAAATTCTCGCGCTCCACACAAATAACGTTTCAGAAGTGTCAAAATGATATTTCCTGCCTTGCCAATTTCTGTACATTCCTCTGTTATGAATGATGCACTATCTGTGTATATGATTGTATCTAAAACATACCCAAGTTTTACAGTCGCATAATACGTACGTTATAATATGGCTTCTTTTAGACGACATATACTGTTTAAACGATAGTCTACCCTTGAATAATAAAAGGCTTTCATCTACACATAAATTTTGAAAGGGATAAAATAAGTTTTTAAAAGATTTTAGGAACCTACTTGAAATACTGCTAATTTCTTGTAAACGGTCAGAAAAATCTTGATTACTATTAACAAAATATAACATTTTTAATAGAAGTAAATACCTGTCTCTGCTCATACCAGGTTCTCCAAAAATATCTGTTTTTAAAAGTTTAATTTTTAAAGTTAGTTTTTAAAGATACAATACTCGCTATGGCGTAGTTTTTTTGTTTCTCGACATTAGTAGCGTAGTTACAAAAAACAGTACATTTCGTCGACAGTTATTCCCATTTTTATGTTAGACGCGTCATTATGCACTGTACATACCCAATAATTATTTGTTATATTTGAGATACAGTCCACAAAGTTAAGTGAAAGAATAATTCAAAATAATTTAATATTCCAGAGGAGAAAATTATGGCTTCTCTCTGAAGTTCAGAATTACAAGTAATAAAATTATGAAACCTTAATTGGACATTCTCCATGGTCTATTTAATATTATTAAAACTAGTTTATGGCACAGCATCTTCGACATAATCATCTTCGGATTCTGACGTACTGAGTACGTTTTTCTTCTGGATACTGATTGATTTTTTTCTAACACAAAATGTCGATTTTTTTTAACAGAAAGTGATGATTTGCGGAAAGCTTTAATTTTTTGTTTTCATTTCAAGAAAAGTGCTGCAGAGTCGCATCGAATGCTTGTCGAGGTATATGGTGATCATGCTCCATCAGAAGCAACGTGCAAAACATGGTTTCAACGGTTCAAAGACAATGATTTTGATGTGAGAAATGAAGAACGTAGAAGGCCACCAAAAAAGTTTGAAGACGCCGAATTGCAAGCAATATTTGATGAAAATGATACTTTCAGTCAAAAACAAATGGCAGCAATGCTAAATGTTGCACAACAAAGAATTTCCGACCGTTTAAAAGCTATGAGAAAGATCCAAAAGTTTGGAAAATGGGTGCCACATGAATCGAATGAAAGACAGATGGAAAACCGAAAAAACACTTGTAAAATTTTGCTTCAAAGACACGAAAGAATATAAGTTTTGCATCGAATCGTTACTGGCGATGAAAAATGGATTTATTTTAGGAATCCTAAACGGAAAAAATCTTGGGTTAATCCGAGACAACCATCAACATCGACTTCAAAACCAGATTGATTCGGCAAGAAGGCAATGCTCTGTGTTTGGTGGGATGAGAAAGGTGTGGTGTATCATGAGCTTCTAAAACCTGGTGAAACTGTTAATACTGATCACTACAGACAACAAATGATCAATTTGAACCATGCATTGATCGAAGAACGACCAGAATGGGCCAGAAGACACGGTAAAGTAATTTTGTTACACGACAATGTACATGAACACAAAGCAAAACCGGTTCAGGATACAATCAAAGCACTTGCCTATGAGCTGCTACCCCACCCGCCGTATTCACCAGACTTGGCCCCTTCCGACTACTATTTGTTTTTATCGATGGGACACGCATTGGTCGAGCAGCAATTCGATTCCTACGAAGAAGTCGAAAATTGGGTCTCTGATTGGTTTGCTTCAAAAGACGAATATTTCTATTGGCGTGGTATCCACAAATTGCCAGAAGCTGGTCAAAATGTATAGAAAGCAATGGTCGATACTTTGAATACAATTTTTTTACTTTCACATTCAAAATTGGTGTTTCATTTTCACAAAAAAATGCTCACTTCATACCGGTACACCTGCTAAAGTTATCGTCAGTATATAACGGGCGTCGGGCGTTGGGTGACGATAGTCACCATTAGTAGCAAAATGGCACTTAACGTAAACAATTTCAATGACCTATAGAATGCAGTACTAGACTTAAAAAGCGTCATATAAACAATGCGAGACTTTATCTCCATGGTCCTTAGACTAGAGAACTTGATTTTAATAGACTGCCGATTCACCAAAAAAGCACAGTATATGATAAATAATGTGAGTGAACTGTAGTTTACACTCAATATTAGCAATCTAATCGTTTTCTTAGTCAGATCTATGCTTTTCATTATGAAACTAATACGTGGGAAAAAAACAAGTTTAAACCTGCACTTCATAAACGATGTGCACAGCTTGCTATAACTTTCGGATACGTAGCAAAAACAGTTACGAACCTTTTTTTTCGTTTATTACGCCAAAGCCAAGTACACGTGCCGATTCTTATTGGGATGTGATGATGTGCAGGCCTTACTATAACTCTTTGGGTGGAAATACTTGGGAACGTAGCGTAAATGGTCTGCAGGCTACTATACTTGACCCAAATCCCTTTTTCCGGTTTATTATGCAGACATGTGGTGGGTTATATTATTTCTACCGTACTAATTCGATTTTTCTAATATTATTCGTCAGCGCAATCCTATTCCTCAGATTCGTAATTATATAAGATTAGTTCCCTTACAGGATACAGGGCGAGCCTCGCTCTTCTTACAATTTCAATCTTTTTCGCCCTCTCTCCCCCTCCTCTTGCCCCCTCTCACTCCGTCTCTTCGTTATCCAATGGTAATATGTTGTGGGCCCAATTTTTCGTGTGATTCTCTATCTTATCTATCTTATCTTATCTATTCTTTTCTATCTTATCTATTCACATGCGTTTGTCACTTTTTCCTTACGTTCCGACACCCCTACAGCTTGTCTCTTCCTAAACCTTCTCACCCTCTTCCACGCTCATCTCTTAGTACTTTCCATACTCTCTTCCATTTTCCGTGATCCCGTTCGTTCCTCCGTCTCATCACGTCCTATCTACCGTCAGTCACCGTTTTCTCTCTCTCGTTGTCTCCTATTCTCTGTCTTCTGCCCTCCCCCCCTTTGCCCACCATTCAACAACCCCCTTATTCACTGCACTTACTTCCAGCTTTTCTCATGTATCTTACGGATGAATTTTCTTACATTTACCCTTGCCCTCTAAGTCTAGCTCCCCATCTCACTGTCCACCATATGTACCCCAACTCTATGCCCACGTATCTCTCTCCGACACACGCTGCATTGCCTACACCCCCCCCCCCCTTTCTAGCGCCACCCTTTCCTCACCTTACAGCTCAGCTTAAATCTCGTTAATCTCATTTTTCACTCATTACCCCATTTTTGCGCCAAGAACCTCGGTACTCCCACTATTCTAATCTCCTTCTCAAACAGTTTCACTTCGGCCAGTCTATTCCTGCCCACTTTTCATGCCTTTGCACCTCCATATCCCTATCCTCTATCGCTCTCCACTTTCGCATCGATTTTGAAAACAAGTTAAATCGCCTGATGCTTTCTGTATCAGGTAGAACAGCATTCTTATCATTAAACTTCCAGGTTCAGGAAGAGTCGCATATTCATTTCCCCGCCGTAATTATTCGTTAGCAGTTGGTGCTGTGCAATCCTATCCTATATAATAAGATACATGTACTCATGCCTATTAGGTGGAATAATATTCAATTTCTACCTTTGCGGAGATGCACATTTTTCATTATTTTTTCCCCGTAACTATGCAGTTTCCCAAAGATTATTTGGCATCGCAATTCTATCTTACACAATGAGAAAATGTACATTGAATGAAACAGCATTTAATGTCAACTTTTGCAGAGATACAGTTTTTTATTCCTCCCGCCCTTTCTCAGTTGCTCATTCTTCTGCATATAAATATTTCGCGTTTCACTTTTTAAAGCAAAAAAGATTCAATATCGCGGTTTCAAGGTTAGTTTAGAAGCACGTTCATACGCTTTAACAAATCAAATATTTTGTTAAGCTTCATGGGTTTAGTCGGAGCCGATTTTACGCGATCATATTTTAAAAATTAGTCACATCACCGATTATAACTGACGGCCTTGTCTGGCTGATGTAAAAGGTCAGGTTAGGAATAATTTTATAAGCATTTGGCAAATCAGTTTTTTTCTTAATCCAAAAAAAGTGGAAGCACATAATTATTTTATATCGAGAAGAACTTGATTTGCCGGATGTATATAAAGTCATAAGAATTCTAACGGTTTACACCATCCAGATAAGGCCATCAATCATAATCGGGAATGGGGCTAATTTTCAAAATGAATGAAACTTGAGAAAATACTTGATTGGCCAAAGCGTATAAGTGTGAATTTAAACGGACCTAGCAACTACGATATCAAATTTTATTCTTTTACAAAGTGAAACGCAAAACAGTCAAACACAATAGAATCATATATTTGATGACGATTCAAATCGCATGTAAATTGAAATTTGAATTCATGCAATAAATTAAAGACAAATTTTGTAAAAATTCAGATATTCGATGAGATATCGTATATACGTTAATACACGTTCTTTTCTTCATAATAGATTGTTTTCATTTGATATGGGCAATGTTAATCTGCTGCGATAATATGATGCAATGTTAAACATACTCCTAAGAATTTGCATGTTCGTCTTTATTGGAAACATATCGGTCGTGTTAGCTGTCCTTTTCCACTTTCTGGTCAGATCTGGAACACTCTCCGCTGCCCCAGATTCCCCGTTCACGTTATTCGCAATATAACGGTGTGTTAGTCATGGAAAATTTTCTACGCTTGACGTGTACATTTGTATTGCCATTGTATTCAGAATAAACCATTGAAATCATTGTATTGTAAAAATTTTAATTTACCATTGGCTTCAATAAAGTATTGAAGCCATTGTATTCGGAATAAACGATATCGTATTCTCGACAAGCTGCCTCCAGTATATTTATCCCACGATCGCTTTACGCTAAGCGTTATAATTATGAGGAAAAAATATAAAAAATTAAATCTCCGCAGGTAGGCGTTAAAATTGGAAAATAATATTGCATTTATTGCACCTCGCCTCATTGTACAGGATAGGATTGTAGATGACCATAGCCTAACAAATAATCTAAGGAAAGTTTTACAGCAGTGGATTTGAAAAGCATCCGTTAGCAATACGGATTCGATTCAAACAGCACTGGTTAATGATCCAATTGAACGCTATTGGTTAGTGATAGGATTGGATTCGAACATCACTAATCAATAATTTGGAATAAACTCGAGCGACATCAGTCGGTAATACGAATTGAAATCGAATGTTAGTGTACCTCTTTTTTTGAATAGATTGCCTCCATCTAAATGAATCGGTAAAAAGCGATACGATAGATATGATTGTAAAAATTGAGATTAGAAATACCTATTTATCTAATACGTAACCATATTATTTCATTATATATGATAAGATTGTAGAGTACCATTTGTTAACGAATAATGTAAGGAAATGAAAAAAGATGTATCTGTGAAGGTAGAAACTGAATGTAAAAATGCTATTTCACTGATATACGTATGTTCTCATTGTACTGATATAATTGCGCTACCGAAAAATGGAAGATAAAATGTATAATTACATTGTATAATTATTTTTCTATTTATTATGCATGCGCGTTGCACTATTATACGGGATAGTATTGTAGAGCACTATCCTCTAATGCATAATTATCCTATCTATCCTCTAATGCAAATAGTTAAAAAAAATATGAATGTCAATCTCTGTGAGAGTAGAAATTGAATGCTATTTCACCCAATACACAGGTGTATTGCCGGTAAATTTAAGTCAATGAAAACTGTAAAGCGCTTTCAACCACATTAAGACCAATTTTCAAATACAATCCTAGAGAAATGGGGCTTTTTAAATCTACGAGTATTGAGAAAAAATTTGATTTACCGGAAGCTTATAAATTTATACCTGAACTGACTCAGAAACTGCGGTTTGTAATTATTTGATTTAAAAAATGAAAAACAAAATAATCATACGGGGAATAATTATATATTCCACGATGCAATCGTCGATATTAAGGTGTATCTATATTTAAATTTATATCCGTATCATAAATTAAAGCAATCCTAATAGATTGCTGATTATTGCAGTGTGGGTATAAGAAAATGTATTTCTGCAAAGGTTAGGATTCTAGGGCACTTTTCGCTTATGATTAATTACTGAGGGAAAGATAAAAGCCTGAATTTTTCTGAAGATAAAAATTAAAAGTAAGAATGCTATTCTACGTGATAGAAAAAGCATCGGACGATCTTTCTCGTTTTCAAATATCGCCAGGTGTTATTTCAAAGAAAATGCGTAACTAGTATATAAAATTGTTTTAAGGTTTTAATTGTGATGTTTCGTAAATTGCGTTCTAACGTTAGATTCGCGACGGAAAAGATATCATTTTTAAATGGGTTGACAATTGCATTTATTAAGTAACTCGATAGAAATGATTTCTTACAAGACGTGTTATGAGCAAGGGTTTACGGTGATATGCGAAGAAAAACGATACCATAACGACGCGCTGCATCCCGCTATCTACACTCGCTCGAGCACCGGGTTGTGTGTATCTTTATTTAATAGTGTACCGAACAGAGGGTATTAATAGGGAGCTGAAAAGGTAGGAAAAATGGATCAGAATGAAAAGGACATGGTAAAATAGATTGCACGAGAAAATTAGAACAGTGCAAATACCGAGATATTTGGCGAAAATAAAAAGTAATGAGAGGAAAGTTAGCGTGGAGGAGTTTAAGCTGGAATGTGTGATAAAGAAAGGGAGATACTGGAAGGGAGGTGTGGTAGAAGGTGCAAAGTATTCGTAAATGTAAAGGAACGCATCCTAAAAAAACACGAACATAGAGGGGAGGAGAAGACGTGAATGAGAGGGTGTTGGAATAGGAAGCATAGGATAGGATGAAGAATAGTGATTGGGGAACAACGGGAGGGATATAACGGCGGACAATAGATAGGGAACGGTTAGAAGGATGGACGAGCTCACGGAGGATGAACGAGAGTATGGAAAATGCGAAGAGATGTGTCCGTGCGGAGTGGGGGCAGAGGAGAGAGAGAGAGAATCGGGAAAGATAAAAATGCGAGAGGGAAAAAGGACTTAGATTTAGGGCAATACGCAACCGATAAAATGATAATGGTGAGCGAAAGCTCATGGAAGGGGAGCAGAGGCACGAGAAATGCGCGGTCAAAGCGTGCGAAGAGGTAGGATTGATCGATGAGGTGGGAGGGGAAAGTGAGGGAGGAAGTCAAGAGTGTATTACGTGCGAGGCAGTTGCATAAAAACGGAATCTCCAACATACTTCGATTGAAGGGGATAAAACTGAAAACCACTTTCAACCCGTCGGGTAATGTACTAGTTTTCATATGGAATAAAGAGAAAATGTAATTACCTAAAATCCGCAAATTATTTATTTCCTTCTTCTGACCATATTTATTACTTACTTTCTAGCCGAGGAATATTTGTTCAGGTTAGAGGGTGGGTGAGATGAGACCCGCTACATATATTGCATTATTGTACGTATAATTTCTGGACGATGACGATAAGTGAGGTGACAATTTTTGTTTGCCCCGTTTTCCTAAAGCACCAAACTTATTGATAATCATATTGTAAATCACTGATTAAATTGCAAGTAGTAATAATAAATTTATATATTCAAATCAAGATGGAGGGTCGTCGTGCCAACCAACCAGCGCGTATGAGCATACATCGAACACGTGCATGCATACTACACATTTATACGCGCGACTCGTATAACGATTTATTCCTTATCCCCTTGATAGACCCGATTGATTCGTGACGACCCACAATAATGTTGACGATCACCTATATCTAGGAACACGGCACAACTGGTAGACATATCGCCGGGGATCGGCAGGAGGGTGAACGGGAAAGGGTGGATCATCAAAAGGTAGTCGGTGATGTTGCTAAGGGGTGGACTAGCAGCGGGTGGTCGATAATGTAGAGAGTACGTATCGACAGGGGAGTTGGCGAGGTATGGCGCGGGGATACTCGGGAGGAGTAGGTTATCCCCCACCTTGCCAATGGTAGTATTAATTAGCCTGTAATAATTACTGATGTGCAGTAATAAATTTTACTACAATTTATTGTTTCACTTGGTGTACAACATTTGACAATATGCAATGATACTTAGTACTGATAATTTAGAGAGTTCCCACAATGATTCAGCATTAATTACCATCGCTATGTATGAATAGTATCGCATTAGAGAAGAGTCCAAAACTTACCAGTTTAAGGATAAAATATATGAGTATTATCACGAACTAATGTTTTTTGCCAATTTATTCTCCTCTGGAATACGGGACTTCGATACTTTTCGGGTCAAGTATGCCTACGCGACACTCCCCTGGGATGAAGCAAATTGATTAATGATTTTTTGCAAATTTTGGAGATTGAGGAAGGATATCAACGAAACCTTGTTTTCATTGTAAGGACTTTTATTAAATTCTCTAACTCAAAATGAAGGGTTTAAGTTCGAGTTTCTGTCTACCACGAAGTTTTCGTCTAATGTGTCTACTAATCAAACTGTCCCAAACCTTTTGGGTTCGTCAACACACAAGCGAGTTTAAAAGCAGGATGAATGGAAGACTTCGTCGGTCTTTTCAATAGGCGGGCGAATGCACCTTGAATCCTCCGAGAAATCCTGATTGGAAAACGAAAATATCTGTTCGAGAACGAAGATTTCTGAATTTTCGATACGCAGACGAGTGCGCCTCAGATCCTTCAGAAATATCTTTGACTCGATGGTCTGTCATATGACTCGATAGAAAAAAAAACTCAATTAAGAACGTTACACGAATGACTGAATCTCACTGGTTAAGTTTTCAAACTCAGGGAGATCGAGAGTAACCGCCTCGCTACAAACGAGAAAATACAATGAATAGTTAAATCGCAATAATCATGGTCATGCCCAAAAGCACCGGTATATATATGCACCATATCTTACCCCTTCCTAACAAAAAGTTTGATGGTGTGATCCGATCTTGCATGTGGGTCTATCGGGCTTGTGCTAGGTTTCTGTTAATTTGGGAATCCTACAATCCCTGATATTGATCGTGAATAGAGATCTTTGAAGGTTCAAGGGATTTCTCTCCATTTCCTGCTATGATTAAGATACTGTTTGCGGCATTGATTTACGGGCGCTTAGTGCCGATAAATTTTATTTATTTCATCTCTCAATTTCTCTTTTCTGATTGCCGTAGGGACGGTGCACGTAACAGTCAACTATCACCTAGTACAGCTCTTACGGTGGCCATTACAGTGGCTATTATTGGCCGCTCACTGCTGGTCAACTCACTCCGCATTATAGATATAAAAGTGTTGTAGGATTTTTGGCTTCCATTGTAGTTGTCATCCAAAATAAGCCTTCCTTTTTAGCAAACGTATCGTTTATTCATCGTTTTTGAGAAACGAGTCATTCCTTAGTTTAACTTTAATAAGGTGAAGGATAGTTTTAGTTGAGGCTAATAATACACCCACCGTGATATATTAATAAACTGGTATATTGAATTAAATGAAGATATAGCCTATCACTACTCTATCCATCTCAGCATCGTAATTCGACCGGTGAGCCCAGTTGTTTAAGATAATATCGGTAGACCCCGTGGCATTATGCCCAAGGCGGCACCAGCGGACGCTTCGGTGCGGTGCATATCATAGATGTTAGACGAATAGCGAATCTACCTATCCGGATTTGCGCGAGCGGAGGATTCTAGTTGGTCATCCGTAATGCGGCATATGCGTATTCGTCCGTACAGGTATATAGCCCGGTATATATATATATATATATATACATACGAGGGTGGTCCAATAAGTACTAAGCGTACAAAAGAAAAACGAAAATTTTGGAAAAGTGGCGATTTATTTCTCAACAAAGTCTCATTTTAGCTCGATACACTTGACCCAGCGATGCTCCAACTTCTTTAACCCGTCTGAAAAAAACGTTTTCTGGAGGTCTTCAAAGTAGGCCTCTGTCGCGGCGATAACCTCCTCATTCGACTCAAATCTCTGTCCGACGAGTGACTTTTTCAAGTTTGGAAACAAAAAAAAGTCGCACGGGGCCAAATGTGGAGAATACGGTGGATGGGGCAGCAGTTCGTACCCTAATTCGACCAATTTGGCAGTGGCGACGGCGGAGGTGTGAGCTGGTGCGTTGTTGTTTGCAGTGAGCAAACGCGGCACCCATCGCGCCGACAATTTTCTCATGCCCAATATTTCATGCAGGATATGACCCACGTGGTCTTTTGAGATACCTACTGTCTCAGCTATCTCGCACACCTTTAATCGGCGGTCTGCCAATACGAGGTCGTGGATTTTCGTCACGTTATCCTCCGTGGTAGCCGTTTTCGGAGCACCCGGGCGTGGCTCATCAAACACCGACGTGCGACCACGTTGAAACTCGTTAAACCAATTTTTGACGGTCGCCATCGAAGGAGAAGAGTCACCGTAAACAGCATCTAAGCGCTCTTTGATTTCGCTGTGCAATTTCCCTTCCAGAAATAAAAATCGAATCACCGAACGATATTGCTCTTTTTCCATTTTTCTAAAATTCGTGGACATGCTCGCTTTCAAACCCGGCCAAATCAAAACGAGTCCGATTTGGCTGAAATTAAAATTATAACAATATTAGTATTAAATTAAAAAGAATTAAAACAATATTAGTATTAAATACCCGTTCTTCTACTTCATAATTAAATAATATCTTTTAAGAGTTGCTAATACTGAGATTTGTTATCTCACTCATAATTACTTGCACTTACACGTTTGGCGAAACATCGTGAGTTATTATTAATATTTCAACTACTTGTACTTTCCACCTTTAGTTCATAAGTATAATTCTTGTAATAATTTTCGTAATTTTAGACGTTAGAAAAGGTCCTCCTCCAAGGACGAAACGTAACGGTTTAATAAAGGATTACGCGTCTTGTGCTTAGTTGATTCCTTGCTCGAAGACTACACACCCAGGCATTACGCAATATATGATTTATCCCCATCGGGAATATAAAAAAACACATTTTCTATTTTCGATACGCAATAGGCTTTGCAGGTGGATGCAGCCCGCTATTGCCAAAAGGATTGGAAGGAATGATTCAAAGCTGGGACCAATTATCGGGCCTGGAAATAACCGCGACGCTAAAGATTAATGACGAGTAAGCCGTGCCAGGTTTGAATTGGGGAAGCATACATTGGTCTTATGGAAAAGTTTCAATAGCGCGCGGTTGAAAGCGTCGAAGGCAGACTGGAAAAATATTCGCGTATCGGGAAAGCGGTAAATCGAATGGTGCGGCTTAATGACCCATTAGCTCTCGAGGCGTGCGTTCCTTAGAAATAATGGAGGACACTTTGAGCGTGGGGTAAACAAAGGGCGATTGTACGTCTGCCGCCCTATTTCGGGCCGATGGAAACCGGAAGTTCCTCGCGGAGGGGCGTCGGAATTGCGCAGGTCGAGAGGTTGACGCAAAGTCGCAGCAATTAACGCGAATGTTTAATTAAGCATCCGGTCCGGGTAGGTGCACGTAGACGCTGTTATTCTCACATACCTAAAGCCGAGATATATTGTTACTACTAACAATTATTCCGACGTGGGAGGTAGCTAGAAAGGGTGCACGTCTGTCTTAGGGGCGTCGGAATTAATAGTGGGACGCAGCTACCATTCTGCTTTGCTCCAACCTAATCGTGCTTCTTATAATTGAGCATATATCCTTCGAGCCGCCTCTAATGACCCAGCGGTGAGATATACTCTTTATGACTCCACCATAAATTGCTATACTTTCGCCCAGTCCCAGTTAATGGCCGCGCCGGTATTGAAATCATAATTCTATCCAGGCATATATGCATCACAGGAGCGATATTGCTTGCTTGGTAAATGCAATTGAATAACAACTCTCTGCACGAGTTATACTGGCTTTTAAACGGGGTATGAAAGTACAAAGTAAACGAGTCGAACAAATAAGTAAGTAAATGCATAAATAGTTGAATAATCACAAATATAACGGGGTACTGCGAAGGTTAATAATTCTCAAATACATACAGGGCCAATTAACGGAGTAACGTGATTTTTGTGCCGTGACTTTATGCTTTTTAATTCTTTAGCAGGCATTGTTTGGATTCTACAAACAAGCGGTGAACTGTACTGCACTGTGCACATTTAGGGAAATATTTGCAAAGGCCGATTACAGGCCGATATACATGTTTGGTTACCGGCCGGGAGATATACTTATTAACCGAATCGCGTGCTTCTGCGTACAAAGTGATGCTCATTTATCCGTTACATGGCAGCGACTACATGTCACTACGGTCTAACCGCTAAAGACATTAACTGGTACAGGGCCTATCCGAGCAACATATAGGGGTAATTACTAATGGCTGACGGTTAGTGGCCGTTTCTACTCAGCGTCTCCTATCGTGTCGGCCTCGTTCGAACGCTTCTGCGAATATGCGCGTCTAATTAGCAAATGAAACCAAGTTTGACTAATTTTAGGAGCTCAAGAATAAAGCACGTTGTTTAAAATTCCAGACAATCCACGTTGGCAGGTATTAGTCGTGAAGCATTTTAATATAGCATTAGATCTTGAGAAAAACATTTATGAATCAATCCTCCATTGACATTATTTATTCAATTTTATAACCAACCACGTTGTGAAGATACAACATTATGATCAAATAATTTTAATGATTTAAGTCTTGATTTTTGAAATATTGATATATAAAATATATATGTTCAAGATGTTTCAAGAGTAAAAGAAGTTGAGGGAAATTTTTGATACATACCGGGCTCAAGAAAATTCCTAATGCTTTAAGAGAATACTAAATCGGCCCAATATTTAGTCTGATTATTAAGTATGATTATTAAGTATTATGTATTAAGATGCACGTGTCCAGGAATTGCAACTAAGTGTACACGTAGATTGCATTGATAGCTTATAGAACAATCCCGCATATTTGCCGAGTATTCCTTTGTAATTGGGTACTAAACCATGCATATCCGGGAATATTGTTTAGCGCGCTCTCAATTTATCCGTGCGCATCGATCTTGTTTGAATGCACGGACCTGCGTACAGTACGCCGATCATACGGTAGCATGCAATGCAAAATATACCGCCTTCGAACGGGGCCATTTATATCCATGATTATATTTATGAATCAGTCCAGATTGCCAATATCTTCTACGTAGTACAAATAGCAATTTGTACCCAAACGAGGGGCAGTTAGTTTGTTTGCTTAATTATCAGAATGAATTTTTATGATTGTAGAGTCTAGAAGAATTTAAGATCAGTTTTTGTTTACCTGGTTGCGGTAATTGAGGCCGTTTTATCGAAAATTATTGTCAATGGGATATCGGTTGGTTATTATCGGAACTTGTTTTGATAATACCTTGATCGATGGAGCCTTTTGCGCCTTTCACGTGCTTATGAATGTAGGATTTCTGTTTGACGCTTTCAATACCATTTTTAGCGGAATAGGAGCTTGAAGAAGCGTGGTTGTTAGTGATTCTAAATAAAGTCTAGGACGAAAAGATGATAAAGGAGAGAATGGCGTGTTTAGTTCCAGGTCCGTTCATGGATTCGTTGGGAAAGCTAGACAGAGTCTGTTTTAGACACGCAGATACTAATATCGGTATTTTATATATATCATACAGAAATGTTAGAGAGCCAGGAGCACTTGTGCGAAAGATGAAGGTGCCTATGCCGCCACACTATCGTACGATATGTAAATGATCTTCGAGCATAAAAGTCTCAATAACTGTACAGTTTTTTGAAATAAAATTTACCGTTTTACAAATAAAAGTAATACTTTTATAAATGAAAGTCAGTCTTTTGCAAACGAAATCAACCTTTCGTAAATCAAGTATTTTTACGTATGTATTAGATTTAAAAAAACATCAAATAATGTTAATTACATAAGAAGACAAATTTTGTTATAATTCATGCAATCACGTAATTATGGTATGTATGAAATCTGTGTGCAGGTAATTCAACAATTCAATAATAATAATAATTCAAGGACAACTGTTTATAAACTAGGGTATATGTACGATATACATATGTACGTATAACCTAGTCTATAAACTGTTCTTCTTAAATTATTATTATTATCATTATTGAATTATAGAATAAACTACACATAGTTTTCGTACACATCTTCATCTCCATATGTAATTACGTAATTGTATGAATTACAATAAAATTTCTCATTTCTTACCATGTAATTACCATTATTCGATGTTTCTTAAATATAATATATATGTAAAAGTACTTGATTTGCAAAAGGGTGAATTTAATATGAAAAATCTGTAGGCACACATCGCATTCCTTATGAAGCGAGTGATTTTAATATCCTTACGATAACCGACGGTTACCATAGGCAAGCGGTAACCCCAAATAATTATTAAAATAACCAGAGTTTGCTTTATGATCGATGTCAGATTGCCTTTTCGAGCCCTCCGCTTCGTGTTGCGCTCTTCTAGGGGTCCCGCATAAATTCTCGGCTTCCTTTCGATTTGGCCCCTCCTTCCGCCCCTCCTTCAGCTTGAGGGCGGGATAAATCTGCGGCTCATAAATAAGAGAGCGAGAGGCGACGTACCGTTATACAAAGTTACATATTGTTTCATAAGGGCAGAATGAGCTCGCGGAGGCGTAGGCGCTGGCCTCCTTCACGGCGTGCCGAGACTACGGAGTATCGCCTTTGCCGACCTAAACAGCAATAAGCGCGCAATAAAGGATATTTTATGGCGGTCTTGGGAGTGCTTCTGCCTCGGCCTTTGGTGAATTTAACGTCGAAAGGGCCGGGAAAAAAATAATCGGCGGGTAACGAGATCACGCGTGCGCGATCTTTCTATTTCACAGTGTCCCAAATCATTTCGTTTCTCTCGATGTTACGTATCCTTCGGAGCCGCGGATTTTCCCCGAATGGCTCTTTACGTACGATCTCGGAGTTTCAGTCCTTTCACGTATTGTATCTCGAAAGATTTCGTACTCTTTGCCTTGTAAATCGTTATATCGTGAATCATCCGGCTATGTTTTACAAGGCGAAAGGATTGCGAGATTCTAAAATGAGATTTGCTCATGACCGAGGATGAAAACTTTAATAATTCTGCAAAAGCGAAATTTTTGTATTTCTTTAACGATAATGCGCAAAATTAGAATCGGGGTAAATATTAGTTTTTGCAAACAAAACATTTTTGTGTCTTTTTATCACAATCCTTGTGCGAAGAAAGATCACTCAAGCATCATTCTATCATTATATGTCACCGGACACTCAAGAATCCTGTCACATTAGTTTTTGCTATATGAATAATACTTTTAAACATTTTATTGTCCAAAGTTTTCTTTTCATAAAATACTTTACTACAATATTCAGAAAGATGCGTTGTTTAAACAACGAAAGGTACGTCGCTCGTATGCTACGACCGTTATAACAGCGTGCGATGCAAAAGAATATACTGCTTAAGAAGTGGAGTAAAGATTCTTTTTCATATTTTTTAAATTTAAAGAAAGATCAGGCGTAATCAAACTAATCTCCAAGCGATTTTGAATCTCCTTCTTTAATAGAGTTATTATTCTGACAGTCGATTCATTTGTTCCGTGTTCCTTGCCCCTTAGTAATTGCTCAACAGGAATCTGCGCGGACGTGCTGCGGTAAACAGATTGCGAGGGAAGCATAGAGAGCAGCCAGGGTGAGAGACTTAATCAGGTAATTGATACCTAGCACAAACGACTCGACACGTGTTTGCAGGATAGCTAACCAAACTAGCTGCGTACCGATAATTTCTGTTCTGATTGTACATTTCAGATCAGAGTCAGACTCGAATTATTGTTCACGATTTGAGCACTGTATTCTGTGCAAATCGTTTACCATGACCAAACAATAAACAGTACATTCTGTTCTACCAATTATAATTGTGAGTTACTCTTTATTTGTATACAAAAAGATGAAAGTCGAAGATTAAATTTTCTACGACCAATATTGTTATTTTACTTACTTACTATCTTAGAATTTTGGATTCTGATCGTATTTTCATATCTGTTTCTTTATAATCCAATGCCTTAAAGGGAATTAAAAATATGAGTTCTGAGCAATGACGACCTCTTTGATTTATATTGATCCACGAATTCGGAAACGAACAATAGTCAATACGTGATAAAGCAGGTTAAGCTTCACTTTAAAGTTACCACCGTTTATAGGGAGTTAATTAAGTCTTCACCCTCAGGATAGAATATACTAATATATCACAGATATATACGTGGGATTAATAATCAATCTTTCCCAATATTTTCAATAAAAGTCATCCAAGTTCGCGGATCAAAATTCTTGCAGATTGCTGCCAAAAATCTACGCTGAACCGTCTGAAACGACGAAACGAGAGCTTTGCCAGGCCCAACGTGCAGAGATGATTTCGTTGATCGCGAAAATGAGACGTGAGATTTGCTCGAGGAAAACAACGACAAGGTGAGCTGCTGGCGGCTGGAAAAGGAGCCGAGTAAGAAAAACAAAGGGGATGGAAGAGGATGGAACGAGAGGCTAGAACGACGAGCTTAAAACATCATTCAACGAAGATCCTGGCAAAACCTTCGACCTACAGTCCTGAAAAACATCTCCTTTCGCGTGCTTTCTCACTTCGTCTAAATCCAACGCCACCCTCTTTCTCTCTCTCACTCTCACTCCCTCCCTTTCTCTCTCCCTCCCCTCCTCTCTCTCTTTCTCTCTCTTCTTCTGCCTTTATTTTTATTTTTTTATGCTCTTGCAGCCTCCCACGCGGCTGTCGATGTACGATGAAAATTATGACGGTGAAAAGTTACGACCAAACCGCGCATTCGCGGAATTACGAAAGCTTCTTAGTTTATTATCAGCCGCTCCTTCTTCTCCCACCTTTTGAGTGTACTGCTTTGTCTAGAGCTCCTTATCTCGTTCTTATTACGGGAACGCCTGGTGGGTCCTGGTTGTGGACAGAAAGGTAGGCAGGGGAGAAATGATGGATTCACCATCGTGCAACACTTTCTAATAATACACGTCACAGGCCTGTGACAAATGTAGATGGCATGGGCCTTTACCCCTGAAATCTGCTACTCTGTTTTAATATTCGGGCCACCGACTAATATCACTTTTAACATGTATTACGTAAGCTCGAACGAATTGGGACTATTTGAGATTAATCGATTATAAATTTTTGTTCTTTGCTTTTCGTCGAAGTGTTATGGTAAAGAAATGTACAGGATCGATCAGAGTATAAAATAGAACAAAGGGATGGATTATAACGTATGAATTCGAAGCTGAAAGTAATAATGCATACACGAGAATGATTTATCAAGAAAAAGTAATACTCTGTTACGAGACGCTGGAGGCATGCGCTTATTGTGATGTGTCGTGATAATGTTTACAAAGCGCTTATCAATAAACCAAACGTGGATTTCAATTTACCGAGATATTACTGTATTCCAAAGAATGTTCACGCGAATTTTAATGCAGAGTAAGGATGAAAGATAGTGCTGTTGCAGGCTCAGATGAGAGAATAGTTTTTCCTCCTACATTAATCCATTATACACGAAAGCCAAGCGCAAATCTAAATAATGCACTAATTAAATCATTTCCCACCGTAAGCTAATTAGAGAAAGAATATCTTTATTGAGTTTGCAACTTTCATAGCGGTCAGTACATTTAGTTACAACAATAAAAACCAAAAATTCGTCTGCTTTGGTAGAAATAAATAAAAAACAAGCGTCCCAAAAGAGGGAGAATGGTATATAATGGAGTAATATCTAGCAGAAATCTGCTATAACAGCACGTAGTGCCGGAAAAATCTAAGTTAGTTATTCCACATCTACAACACATACGATCCTCTTACGTAGATCTTCATACGGAAAGAAGTCCTGGATTGTTTATTCGATAGATGTTATCCCTTGGATTATATTACCCTCTGTTTTAATCCGAGCTGCGCATTCAGCATCGGCGACAAGTATGATCCTCACTTTGATCAAGGACCTTCTTTTTTGTCTGTTCGTAAATACAAAGCCAGAGGAAATGATGGATTATTCATCCCCCCTTGCTTCATAATAATAAAACAAAATATCAGCATTCGATATACGAGCGTTGGAGATATCGTTGATAAAAGATTTTAACCACGGAATCTCTTATCCTGTTATGAAAGACTCTACTTTTTCATCGACAACAACAAATATGGTCCTTGCATAGATCAAGGATTTTCACGCTGAACCTTCTCGTACTTTGAAAGATGGAAGAAATGACGGATCCTTCATTACTCGGTGCTTTCTAATAATAGTTGCACCGCATAGGCGCGACGAATATCCGCAGCATTAGGCTTTAGCCCTGGAATCTATTACTCTGTTTTAGAGCGAGGTAACATCTTCCACGTCGACGACAGGCACGGCTCTCGCTTCAATCAAGGGTAGCAGGCCGAAAGGGTACATTCGATCTTGATTATCGCCACGTCAGGTGGTGGCGGTGTGTCGCCCCGTTCGCCGCTTTTAGCCCAGGGCGCTATTCGATTTTGACGCCCCACGGAAGACGCTGTCAGGATCGATACGTCGATGCCGACGTGTCCTCGGGAAGTGCTTATGGCAACGAGGTCTCTCTTTTTCTTCTTGCGAATGGAAAAGTTAAATGGCGAAATATCGGCGCTTCGCGAGACTTTAAAGAGTAACGAAGTGTTTGGCCTCACGTTATCTTGGTGATTAAACATATCTTGTTTTTTAATGATTTTTCGTCTCAAAGACAATGACCATTTTGTATGAAAAGATTTGTATAAAGAAGAGAATAAAATGTAATAGTAAAATAGTGAAATAGGAATGAAAGTATATTAGCGATTAGTTAAATATGCTTTGTTCAAATTATACATTCCGCTTTAATACGCGTTAGAATTATTGGGGTGGATCCAAATTATTGTAATTCGTCGTCTTAACATTTACATATATTTATTTTTCCAGACTGGCTTGTTAGGTATTTCTGTTTCTTTAAAAGATTGGACGAAAGTTCAACGAGAAAAACATTTTTATGACCGTCACCGTTGGAGCTTTTGCTGGTCTCGTAATTATTAGGTCTGTTGGAACGTTCCGTCACTTTTTATCAGAGACGGTTTGCCTCGAGCATAATTAACGAGTAAACTTCGCTGGGTACGTGGTATTTTTCTGGTCTGATGTACTCTGAACGAATTGCGAAGTAGTATGGTTTTGGAGTTCTTCATTTCGTGCAAAGTGACAAATGTATGTAAAGGCGGTTGATTAGGTTCAGGACTTGGTTAATAGGGATATGTGAAAAAAGTTTGGTATTTTCTTCAGAAATTTTGACCAAACTCTAATAGTCTTTTATTTAATGTTAATTCAAAACCGGCATATCTATGCAATATTTGATTTGCCTTTATTTAAAAACCGCTAACTTTAAATTTAAGAAAGACTTCTTAGGACCAAGTTGGAAAACTGAATCTTTTACGCGTTAAGTCTCATTGCTTTGTGACATACGCATAATAGATTTTATCAATAATTTCTTCTTTATACATAACTTATTATTTTAAATATGATTTTTATTACTTAAATTTGATAAAACCGCTTAAAGACCCGATGAAATCATACAACTCTGTTGCACGTTATTACGTCGTATTCTTTAATACACGTTCAATACGATCAATGCGTATCCTTCGTATTACAGCAATACGAAAAAAAAATTCCGGCTTAAAATTCCAATTTGTTGAGAATCGTATCGTATTATTCCTCAGTGTTAGGCACAATGCCAACGTGAATCAAACGTTTCTTCTTATAACTGTCCACCGAACGGATAAAATAATAAAATTACACCATCATCGATAGATGCACTACATCGAGTATAGTACAACGCAAAACACGTAAGTTACAATGAGTTTCATAAGCTCGATTAAAACCCAACAAAACTCATTTCATCCATTCACGACTGCTGAGCAAAAGAATTACAACAATGACGCGCCATCATTTCGTATACATTCTCATCACAGACAACGCCAAAAACAAGAATGATATTACCGTACACATTAAAATAATATTAGCTGTGTAACTTTATCTTTCCTTTTTTTTTTGATTCATTTTTGACACCAATTGCTAAGGTCATTTGACCTAGGACCTATTTTTTAAGGTGGGTTCCAACGAGTTATAGTACACATATCACATGGAAAAACCAGACGTGGTGTAACTTTGCTTCCGCCGCTTTCCTATACATGATTTTATCGGATATGATTAAGTGTTCATATTAAGTGTACACTTATAGTCTAGTAATTACTATCAGTGTTTTTTTCAACACGGGATTTATTCATTGCCCAAAAGATGCAATAAAGTACTGGTCAACGATGCACAATATATAAACTCATAAACGTACAACCAGCTTCCTGCGATAAAGCCTCGAACCTCGGCATTCCAGCGGGACTAAAGTTGCACGCCTATTATCCACAAATATTATCAAGCGAAACCCATGCAACTGGTCTAGAAGCAACGTATCGTACAAATATTATCCTCTAGGCGATAAACGAATGCCGCCTTGCACGAAGCGTATAAACCGTATCAACAGATCAACCGTGTCCTGGTTTTGGACTCTTCGATCGCGCCACCCTGCCCGGCAGTCCCAGCGCTGGCGATAAAACGATCGTTGAGCGAGAGAGGCTCCAAGAACAGCGTAGGTGGAGGAGGGTGGTTAGCAGAGCAGAGGGGCGGCGGGTGGACCGTGCAGAGTCCGGGCTACGGTTTCCTGCGTAATGCGTATCGTGTGTCAGGATCAACCTGTCCATAACGCATTCGGGATATCTCGGCAGTATCGGGGCTGTGTATCGGAATGAAGGATCGAGCGGGATCAAGGGGATCCGAATGCCAAATCAGAACCAAGCTCTCCCTCCGCGTGTTCCCGCGTGGTTCGAGAATGCTGGGACACCTGCACGGCGCTGAGGCTCCCTCGGGAGCGGAGGCGACCCTCCTGTTTGAGTTTATTATTACGATATCAAGGTCAGGCTTCAAATGTCGCAGAGGTATATATACATCGGCTACGAGGCGCGTCCAGAGTCGCAACGGTCTTATTTAGGGTGGGACCTTCGTTGTATGGGTTAACAGGGGGGCGATGGTGATCGGATAGAGGAGTCTTCGCACAATGGAAGAACGTTGATTCGTTGAAAGGCCTTTTGGTTTTATATTATACTTTTGAACTACTTTTTTTATACGTAATCGGTCGGTTTATAGGTATTCGTGCAAAATTGAGACTTTGTTGGGGTATTAAATTAGTGTATGAATTGGTGAACGTGCGTTTAACTGTGGAAGGATAATTTGATTTATTAATATAGAAAGATAGATAGATAGATAGTGTCAGGGACTATCCGCGACTGTTGAATTTATGTCGTGGTCTCGCGGCTTTCCGATTTATTTTCCGGGGTTTTAAGATTACGAAATTTACGGTTTCGGGTCAAACGTGTCTACGCGACACTCCCCTGGGATGAGGCAAATTAATGAACACGTTGGGCGAATTTTGGAGGTTCAAGAAGGATAACAACGAAACCTTCTTTCGCAATAAAGGCTTTTATTGTTTTCTATAATTTGTTATAAAAATGTTTAACCTTTGAGTTCCGTCCACCGCGTACTTTACGTCTAGGCGGTTTACTCATGAAACTGATCGATCGCATGGGATCCGCCGATCGCAAAATTGATGCGTCTCAAGGCTTTCCGAAAACGATTTAGATCGGGACGAATCGTGGTCCTTGACGATTTTCCAATAGGCAAATGAATGCGTCTTGGATCCTCCGTCTAAGGCCCGATAAAAAAAACCGAAGATGCGGGTTGGGAATTTCAGACAGCCTTTCGATCGCAAAATTAATGCGCCTCAAGATCGCTCAAGGTGTCTTAAAATTCTTAATCCCTCGGATTCTTCAGAACACCGAGACGCAAATTTAATGCACCTCAGAACGTTAACGAGAATCGTAAGCTTCGAGGTTCCTACGATATTCCTAAACTATCGATACGCAAAATGAATGCGCCTCAAATGTTTTAGGAATATCTTGAACTTCGGTATCTCACGGAGAGAACTTGTAAGGGAATTTTAGTGCTAAGTTAATTATTACTTATGTTTAGATCAGGGCGATCGAGAGAAATCTGAGAACTAACGTCCGGCCGAGTCGAAAATTTTACTAGTAATAAGCGCACGCGTCCTCAAGGTTTCCCGTATATATATTGTTGGAAAACTACCCCTTCCTAGAGGAAAAATGGAGGGTATGCCCACCGCCTGCACGTGCATTTGGTTCCTATCTGGCGGTGGGTCCTTGGGTCCCCGACGCCAAAGAAATATACTGTACTCTTAGGGAAGATTAGGGAGCCTCGGTGGTCCCTTGTCTTCGAGATGTTATTTTACGATTTTGAACATTTGGCCCTCTTTACTTATTTATTTCCTTCTCTCGATTTCTCTTTTCGATAAGCGTAAGGCCGGCGTACGTAACAATAGATAGATAGATAAGTTATTAATACTGAACAGGTGGTTAAGAAAGGGAAGTGGGATATATGAAATAGGCAAATCGTAATGAATAATGTTTGGCGATTAAAGATCGATGCCCACACGCTACGTCGACTAATTATAACTGTCTTTATTATTAACTTTTTCCAGTGCAAATTATTATATTTTAGTAAGAAAATTAAATTTTGCAGGCAAACGATTTGGAGGTATTTGATTGGTAGAAGCAGATTATATGGATGAGGCCAAATGGCATCATTGGGCTGGAAAGGGTTAATGGTAATCGAATTCTTTTGTCACATCCATACATCCTCTGAGAAACGAATCGGTGCTCTTTAAAAAGCTGATACACGTTGGCTAGGCGACGCGTACAGTATTTGCATTTTTGATTGATTATTTTTACGTAGCCACATTCGTTTATTCCGTAATGTCACGAATTGCATATTGATATATGATTATGTTAAGTTCGTTTTTCTCTATTAGAACTCATTTCATTTGTTGAAATATATATCTAATGATTGTATTTCTTGTAAATAATATTTTATTGAACGTGACTTTCTTTTTCATTATTAATTGGGATTTTTTACCGATATATTCTTTCTGTTATATTTGGAGAATTGCTATAATATTCAAAATTTTTTAAAATAATTTTCACCTTTTTTCAATGGTCAATATATGCACATTTTTGCCTTGCTAATAATACAGCACATTGTACATTTGTGCTGTGTCGATTTACCAAGATGTTAAAAATAGATTCCGTCTTATAGAAGAAAATAGACGCTAAGTATATATTTATATACCGTGTTTTGATGGGAAATATATTGTTTGGACAATACACGTTGAAAAAAAGTTAGGGTAATAGAGTGTCCAAATAAAATGTTTCGTAATTTTTATATTATCTAGGATAAAACAGTCGATGTTTAACTGTCAACATAAAAGATAATTTTGCATTACATCACAAAGTCTTTCCTCCGTTAAGTATAATTAACATTTTTAGATTTTCCTTCAAATTCTCAATAGGACATTTACTCAAGGAATTGAACGACCAAGTCCAGTGTCGGATGTTTACGATCGTAATACGTGGCTGATCAAGTTTGCTAAAAGAAAGCAATTCGATTTTGTTGGTATACGCAGCTTAGACATGTCAAAGAGGTCGGAAGTGGTCTTGGGTGTTCCATTGAACGGATTCGAAAAGGTGGCAATGTGAGAAAAAGGAAGTGAGAGGTCATCGATGGGTTGCAAAGAGCTCCGATGTAAAGAACGAAGGTAGATAAGGTAAGTAAGGAGGAATCGAATTTTATAGGAGAAAGAGTCTAGCATTAGTTCCACGACATTGCACCGAAGATACCCTCCCGACTGAGGTAGAATTGAAATGGTGAGGCTGCTGAAAACTCATTTTTGTACAGAGATGTTCTTTGCCATCTTCAAAGACATCGGCACATTTTTTATGAAAAAGCGACGTACCTCAATGTTGTAACATTGTCATTTTACGTTTTTATTACCTTTTGCGTGGTGTAACTACGGCTCTAATTCTTATGTTATGATCGATATGTATCTCTGTGATTAGGCGATTCAACTTTGGTTAACGAAATTCATTGCTTTCGAAGAATCTCGGAGAAATCGAGTTTCAGTGATGTAAAGAATTATGGACAAACTTACAGTATCAATAAAATCTACACGTATGTTCTTTCTTACGATTGAAATAAGTTAAAACGTGTATCTGAAAAAGTATTAGCCTTTTTTAATAATAGAAATGAATCTATTGCTATTGCTAATCGCTAAATATAATATAATATTGCTAAATGAATATCTCGTACTATTTGATGTACTACTTTGTTTCTGCCGGTTTTTCCCGAAATTCGAGGTTTATTATAAAAAACCGGTTGTGCATTTATGATTCAAAGTATTGTTTATCGTCGACCACTACTTTCTTTCATCTTAGGGTCAGTGCATAAATCCCGCCTTGAAAAAACCGCTATTTACCCCTAAAGCCATTTATAAGAAAACGGTAGAAGCAAAGTTAAAATACTTAAAGTAAAGCACTTAATAATAAACTTTGCCATAAAATATCTGATATGATGTTATATAACTCTTTCCACGGAAATCCCTCGTGCAATACAATTTTTGTTCAAAAATATTAAAATGCCTAATAAAGCCTAAATGGCTAAAGTAAAAGCATAAATGTCATATTTTTTTTATGATAACTTCAATACAATTTAATCCAATACAATACAATTTTTGTTGAAAAATGTTAAAATGCTTCTCCGAGCCTAAATGTCATATTTTTTTTTATGATAACTTCGATTCAATCAGCTACACGACCTTAACTCGGTGCACAGAGTCTCTTGTATAGCTTTGCCGCTTTTATTCGAGGCCTTATAACCCCCAGAGATATTCTGTCGATTCCGATGCTTACCTACGAGACCGTGTTTTACACCGGAGTATGGCGCATCGTGCCCTGTATCGCAAAGATCCGCGAGTGCACACACGCTCTTAAATTCCACCTACTTCCACTTACTGCTTACAAAATTCCGCAAACTTATAAGTATCATGTACCCGGTGGTACATAGTCAAAATATAATATTACCTCCGAAGTATCCGACGTAGATTGTTATACAAAGTTCAATTACCTGCCCCCTCTCCCTCCTCAACTTTGACTCTTTTCTATCTCCTCATGCAAGGGAAATGCTTCCTTGTCGCATACTCATGAGCATCGATATTTAATGTAATACGTGACACAAATTTTCTTAGGGTTTCTTAAAATTCAGCAAGCTTCACGCATTCCTCCTTATCTTAGGTGAGATCATTCGGCCCAGTTACATAGTATAATTATGAATCTGAGAGCGAAAGAAATACCTCTGGGATGTACGTTATAATTTTGGGGTCCGGTACAAATTAGGCCAGTCGCGATAGAATATGGCTCTACGTAGCTGTAAATGGAATACTCCTGCACGACTATTTGAGAGTAGATACGACGCCTCGAGGCAACCTATGGCGGGCGTTAATTTCAGAAATTTAAGAAATTTCTGCACGTACGACGAATCGTTTTTATTGGCAAGGCCGCCCATCGTAGAGTTTTGGTTCTCGATTGGCGCGACCAGCCATAACCGTGTTTCTATCCTCGGAACAAACACTGCGAAAGTGTATCTGAGAACCTGGCTATAAGGGTGAAACAATTGCTTTTTACGAGAGGCACGGATCCGGAATATCGAAGTGAAACGAGCTTTTGGCTCTTCGAGACACTCACGTAGTGGTTTCATTATCGAGCCTTTATTTAAACATCGTGGATGATTCATGAGGACTCGTGCACAATTAATTTAACTGGACGTAACCGTAACTCGATTCTTGTATGCAAATTATTTTAGATTTGTAATAATGTCGAGTTAAATACTGTGTGAATGAATAGAAGGACATCTCCATAAAGAATAAATTATATAACGTATTGCCTGCGGATGTTGCGTGTAAAATAAGATTATCCGAATTTATTCAGAGAATTTGCAGGAATTTTTTAACCTTCATTTTTTTTACTGTAATTCATATCGTTGTCTATAATATTTATATTATGAAGTCAGTTAATATGTAGAACTTGATTGTAATTATAAGTTTAGAGATGACATTGTTGTTGTAATAACAATATAACAAATTGAATAGCAAGTTATAATCCGTTGTTTTATACCTAGAATGTGTGATCACATTTTGACTTGTGTGTGCGTGTGTATATATATCTTTTTTTTTCTTATCTGTTTTCACTTTTTCTTGCTGTTCTAGATTTGAGTCCGATGTTTATTTTACTCAGAGTCGAACAGTTTAATGCTTATTTTACGGGAATACGTTTGTGCATGTTTTTCAGCTAATGTAATCATTTTTTTTTTGCTTTGTTTGTTCATCGCTTATCCTAGTTTGCAAGTATTATTTGACTATTCTAGGAGCGATTAGAAGTTTTTTTTCGCAAGAAAAGCTATAAGCCTGTAGAAAGTTATGTGACTCTAAGCCAGGCCGTGTAGACACGATGTATTAAATATTTAGGCGCGATAGAAACGGCAGGCACGCCAGCATCAAAGTTTAACATCTATTCCATAGAACCAAGTTCTTAAGTTCTTAAAACACTTTAATTTTTTATGTACCACTCTCTGGAGATACATAGTTGTTACTAGAGTTCTTTGCTTTTAACTCCTTCATTTCTAACTTCATCGAAGTTTCTTCATGCTAATTATCACTGATATTAGGTGATTTTTATGATACAAATAATCATACCACTCATACGAGAATTTATGTGATTAACAGTCATTTCACATTATACCATTAACTATGCATGCAGTTAGTAATCAATTAAATCTTTCATTTTTAATTTTCCTACATTCCATGATTTTAATTATACTGCTTTCAACATTCTTGATTTTAAACATGAGTGATACGTAGCATAACATTTATGTTAAATTCATTTCATTTATTTATCGCTGAATTTACGTGGTGTAAATCACATTTTCGATCACGCTTTTTTGATAGAGGTATCCTTTAATACTTGAGAGATACCTAATATTGATCTATGGTGGCGCATGGGATAGAGGTTTGAATTCCCACAGCGGCTCACCTCTGGATTTTTCCACGCGATATATAGGTACATCGTAATCCCGGTAGTTTGGATTCTACCTTAAACGATGACTGCTAAACTAAATATTCCTGTAGCATTCTATGCAAAAAATTCAACAACCGAATCCAGTGTTTACGCAATCTTCCTTAAAAGTGTCGTTTTACTCAACCTAATAATCATTGTTTTCGCGAATAGGTGTTTTTGCTATACAGAATCATGTATTCGATTAAATTTCGTTTATCCGTTTCATGAAAGCAATTCGGTAAATATGAACTATGTAAATGTAAATGTAAACTATGTACACGTAAATTACATAATTATTATTTGCAAATTTGTGAAATGTGTTATATCGCCGTACACACGGTAAATATATTATTAGTGTAAAGTATTTACTACTTGTTACAACGCATTAAGTCAAATACGTTTGATTTTCATTTTATCGCACATATCTGAAATTACTCCTGAGCAATACCACTAATATAAAAATATAATATCAATGGTTAGGCTGTTAGTATATATTTTCATACGATTTGAAAGCATGCCTTGCACCGGCGAGTGTCTTTTTTTATACAGTGTTTATTCAATCTCCAGTTAGTGTCGCAGTATACAACGATATTCCCAAATATTCATACACACACGATATTTCGATAACGCGTCCAAACGTATATGAAGTCTGTTCGAGGATCTGTAGCAGCAGTCGTTTGAAAATACAAGAGTGAACAAGACGTTTAGCAAATTCGTTAGCACGTATTATTTCAATTTATTTTTTGTCTTTTTTTTCTCGATACAACTCAGAAGGCTTATTTGCGCAGGCAATGATTATTAACATTTAGCAGTCTTCTTCCACTCGATTCGATCCTGTGCAGAGTTAGCAAGTGTACAGGTTCTGTCTGTCATATATTTCTCCCTTCGGCATGCGGAAATCGTTATTCGCCGAAGGGGCTTTCGAGGTAACGACTAATCAGAACTTCTTCGTTCGCTTGCTTTTTCCCAACTTCGTTCAAGCTTCCTCTCCACCCTCTCCACCCTCTCTCTCTCTCTCTCTCTCTCTCTCTCTCTCTCTCTCTCTCTCTCACACACACACTTATACACTATCTTTTTCACTCTCTTTTTTTATCTCTATCCCTAATACCTTTTGTTGTTCTTATAAGAGATATCGTAGCGCGCGTTCGATTAAATAATGCTTTTTTCGAAAAATCGGTTTCGAACAAGCTGTACGTAAGAGCAAAAATTTTATTCCACGGTTACCCGCAGCGATTTACTTATAAAAACTTTTATAATTAACCTCAGGATAATGTAATTTCGAGGAAATCCAAAACGTGAGATGGTAATGTATTCGAATGTTATTAATAGTACACACTAGTGCTAATGTATAAAGTAGATTATAAAACATTGTATCGTTGTTCATTATTATACAGGATTGTTGAATAATTCGATCCATATTTACTGATTTGACTTTAAGGATGAATCAAAATATACTAAAATTTTGCAGTTACCGTATCTGCAGTTTATAACGAACCTTTAAACCGCAACTTTCTAGCAGTTACACGAAGTGCGCGTAGTACTCGTATCAATTCTTACTGTAAATAATTTGCTCTCCTAGAACATATTGGTAAGCACAAATACATAAATTCTTATATACGTTTAAATTGCATTATAGCGACGATATACTTCAGAATATGAACTAATCTCATCAGATTTGGAAAAAAAACCATTTACTACTCAACAACCACAAACTTCCATTATTTATAAACTCAGTCTCAATTATTAACGAAATTGATTTTAAACATAAAATATACAGCATCTAAAAGTGTTTTGGTACTGTCTAAAAATATCCTAAAAGCGCAATTAATCACTTTGTCTCGCGAACAACTCATACATACATACAATACTCGGTGGAACACACATCAATCCGGTTTTCATTCCATAAAAGCAAACGCGACGATAAAGGAGAGAGGCCGTCTATGGACTTTTATAGCGATGGAAGGATTTGTCTGGTGCCAGTAGGCGCCAATGGTGGTCAAAGGGTTAAATCCGCATTAACAGCGGCCAATCCAGCAGCCACTGGCTTGTTAACCGAATACAAATACGAGGCGTACACACGTATTGTCCATGCCGCGGAGTTTGTCCCGATCCCAAAGGGACGTGGTATTACACGCTTATCCTCGGGCAAAACTTTTGTTCGACGCGGCTGCATCTCAAAGGACGGCATTATCAGAACTTTTCCACCGTCCTTATCTCGGCCTTGCCCGTGGAACTCGTCGCCCCCTCCCCTCTCCCCCTCCTCCTACATCGTCTGCCTCACCCCGCGTCTCCAGTCGAGTCCTCGTAACGGCAGTTCGATTAAATCGCGCCGCTTTGTCCGAGGTATTCGTTCTTCTTTCCTGGAAGAAGGAGGAAGAAAACGGTCGTATCGCGAGTTCGATACAAATGAGCAAAATTCCATTCCATTGTCGGCCGATCGCTCGGTTTGGCATTGACGAGGAAGGAGGAGGAAGAGAGAGAGAGAGAGAGAGAGAGAAGCGAGAAGAAAAATCGGAGGTCGGAGGGGCGCCTCCGCGGCGGAACAGCCAGTGGTAAAACCAGAGGGGAAGAAGATAAGCGGTTAATCCATTACCGGTTAATTGAAGTGAATATAGAGTACCGACGCCTCGCTGTGCCTCTCCGCCGCGCCGCGAGGCCACGGCCTGGCCGGAAGTTAATTTATAAAACAAAGAGTAACTATAATTATTATCGCGCCTGGCGAAGAGGTACAAGCAAGGGGGGAGGGGCGTTGGGGACAGGCTTCCTCGAAAAGAGTTGCCAGAGATCCTGGCCTCCTGTCTGCCAATTAAAACTTAGGAACTCCGAGCAGTTTGTACCCATCTCTTTCCCTTTGTCGCTCTTCTAATCTCCCAGGGATCCAACCGCACGGGCCTATCGATGCCCCGCGACAGTAGTTTCACTTTAACGCGGAACTACCAAGGCGCTCGAAACGAACTGCTTTTAATCTCTTGTTCGTATTGCTGGGATTAACCAGGTTGCACTTTGCGTGGGATTTTATCTTTTCGTTGCGGTATCCATTTGAGTGGGTCGATTTATTTGGTTTATCTATTTGTCCTTTTTTTTGTATGTGGGTCAGATACATCGAGGCGGCTGAAAGTGGTTGTGAAATTCTGGCATTCTAGGTTTGTCTCTGACAGTTGAAAACGGAGGATAGAAAATTATATTTATGCGGTGCATGGTATTTGAAGAATATATATTTTTTTAGATCGTTATGCAGATTATTGGGTTGGACGGTGAGAAGTGATATTAGACCAACGACCGATGTATGTGGTTACAAAGAAATATCGATGCGCCTCCATGGCTGCCTTCCTAGGATAATCGTATTCTTAACTCTAAACCGAAGTTCTTTGTCAAAATTGATTTCTGAACACTCTCAGCATTCAAATATCAAGAAATCTAACGCACAGTTTTTACCAAAATTTCCCTCAACAGGAATTTTTGTACATAATACAATGTTAACGCACGTACCAACAACTTTACTATAAAATGAACTTTTATAACAGAAATAAGTACGATCTAAGAAGAATCTATATTTGACCAAGTTTCTATAATTTCCAAGAATCTATATTTTACTCAGTTTGTTTTCAACATTCTCTCTATTTATAAACCCAAGCGAGTCCAACGAGCATATTCTCCAAACTATTTCTAGATAGCACAAAGCAAAAATGTATAGTATAAAAGAAGTTAATACATATTAAGATCATAACATTCATGGCAACGATTTGGCTTAACTCTTCGTTTAGTTCGTGTTGAAAGTAATTCCGGATATTGTCTCTCTAGTGTTTCTGAAGAGTCATGAAAAAAATCCGCGCAAATTCGTTTTCGAGCTCGATATTACCCTCCCTGTCGAGCTCGCGGCACTCCGTTTCCTTCCGCTCTTTCATTAACACGTTCACCGCCGCGTCGGGTTACGTAAGCTTGAAGAGCTCGTTGATATAATTTTGCACCAGCGATTCCGGTACACGCTTACGTGAAATGATCTGCCCCTTCCGGATTTGCGACAGTATTCGTACACTTTGCTACGCTGGCCGAGGAAATGAGAAACGATGGTGAATTGTAATGTTTAAAGAGAACGTTAAGTGGTAATGTACGATTGATTCGCTGTCTCATGATTTTATAAAATGATTTCCGAACTAGTGTTATAAAATTGTTTTTTTTTTTTTTATTAAAAAAGCTAGTTTTAGAAAACGTTTTAAACGAGAAATTGGAAAGTAGACATTTAAGCAACTAATATTCATTATGAGTATTCTTTATATTTTTAGCTTAATTTGTAGATATTTAATGTTACCAATATTACTAATATTACCACTGCATATTTCCTTTTTTCTTCAAATTTTATTCTTTGTAATAAGCTGATCGTCGTTCATTGAAACTGGGACTTCTATAATCATTTTGATTTCGATAGATTAAACTTCATCAATACTGAGTCGCATTGAATAAGTTTCATGTGTATATTATAATTAAAAAAGAAAGGCTACGAATAATTTGGATTCTGATGGTAATTTAGTAAATGACGCAAGTTTAAACCGAGTATTTATTTTAAATTTTATTGGATACAATAACGATTATGTAATTCATTGAACATGCGTTTATTATACCCATACCTAAATTCTCATCGTGAATCGTGTACGTATGAAAATCATTTCCTTTTTTATGCTTGCTCGTGTATATTGAAAATAAAATTAAATAAAGAGAAAATGATCCTGAACAGGTAACCTTTTTGGCAAACAACACGTTGGAATATACACAGTGATAGCATGACAATGTACAGTAAATTATGCATTTGGTTTTTTGATCAAAAAACGAAAAACTACCATCTAATGCAGCATTTAGGCATTATATATTCGAGTACTCGGTATTAACTTTGTCATTACATCCACATAGAGGAACATCAAGGAAAGTTGGA
The DNA here is from genome assembly GCA_038496175.1 of Ampulex compressa. Lineage (NCBI taxonomy): Eukaryota > Metazoa > Arthropoda > Insecta > Hymenoptera > Ampulicidae > Ampulex > Ampulex compressa. The sequence continues at coordinate 79,592 of JBCFXI010000444.1, read as the reverse complement.
CGCGGATAAACCCGCTTCGATCGAGGCTTGCACGTTAACGATGTCGTGCAGTTTAAATCACGGGCTCATTCGTCCGTGTCGTTCTCTTTAGGAGTCTCCTTACTCGTATCGAGAATCGAGAATTGAATGGTACAGCAGTTCGAGTTATGACCTGCCTCAGCACGAAGCCACTTTTCCGTGAGCTTTTTCCCCTTGGCAAGAACTTTTATGCTTGACCTTATCGTTACCTCTTTCTTCCACTATCCGTTATCCTTTACTGTCTTTCTCCTTCTGCCCTCGGGCAAAAGGCTGGGAAATAACCAAGGGGGAGATAAAAAAAACAGGTTTCGAGGATCGTGCATGGAGGACAACCTGAGATCGCCGTGAATATTCTTGCTTTCGTCACTTTTTTAATAAATTTTGATGACGTGATTAACAGATATAATCGCATTATATCCATATGTCTTTGTATTCCAGGATACTGTTTGGTTTTTTTCTGCGTGTATTCTAGATTTAAAGACTAGTCGTTTAACACTTGTTCACATTTCAAAAGTCTAACTTAATTTTTTTATACGTATTTTGAAGTTTTTATATTTAGTTTCATTGACAATGTAATGCTGTGTTTCAAATATTATTAGATATTACTTATTCCACGAAATCCTTTAATATCCTTAAATAATTTTTTTTTCCTTAGTCACACTTCAATTCATCCATTCTTTGTTTAATCTCCTTTCATCCCTTTAGATTTATTTGTTATTTTAATGACCCTCTCATCATAGCCAGCAGATCATTTACAAAAATGTTGCCCATCTAGAATGTATACTTACTTCAATATTACAAGCTTCCACACAGCGATGTGCATATATCTCTAAAATAATAACCCACGTTATCTTGTTTTAATCATATATTTAGTCCGCCAACAGCGATCGTTCTCTATCAGATTTCACATTATAGGGAATGAAAGGATCTACGGTTTCCATCCTCCGTAAACTACATGGACTCCTCATTTTTCTGTCACAATACGAAATTGCGAGGGAGCTAAGGATTAAGCGTGGTTAGAAATAAGGGAGGGGCGGGGCAAAAGTTTAAAAGAAATGTAGTATATAGCGGGTTAAAGGGAAATCGCGGAGGTAAGGACGGGACGATCCAGCGAAAAATAAGATAATAAAATACTGGCTCCCCTTTCGAGAGCTTCATATTGTTGGGATACAACAAAGGAAATTGCGGAAGAATTTAAGTAGAGAAACGACCTCTCCCGGAACTCTGGGGCCCTCCGCTGAATCCTCGGAACTCGGGGAACGCAGTCGAAAAGATGCGGAGTAATTAGGATTAGCGTCGAGATATTCCCATTTCAATTATCCTCCCCCTGCCACGCGCAGCAACGCGTCTATGTATGTCCGCTACAAAAGTTCACGCGTCAGGAGTTTAGCGCTGTTCTTCATATTCCATTTTTATGCTCGACGCTAATGGCGATAATTAACGGATAAGGACAACGCACCTTTCGTGACTGACGAGATGAGATGCATAATAAACCGTGGCTGGAAACAAAATGGAGTGTGCCATAGTAACGCGACATGGCATTCAATGAAGTAGGATAATTGGTATGCGATATGCAATATTCGATATATTCGCACAGTTATCGCATTACAATGGTACGCTTGGTATATCGCTGTTTTTTGAGAACGATAATAACGCTGCATTTTTAACGTATACGAGTTTTTTTTTTTGTTTGTTTAAACGAATATCGGGGAAGGGATTACGACATTCTCGGTTAATGGTAGCCCGATTATTTAATACGAATAATGTGGTTATTTCAATTTTGTTAGTGGGTTATACTATAAGTCGCTTTACATTATTTATTCGGGATGATGATGGACAGAGGCCCAATACTATTGTGCGTTCTTCGTTTCATATTCGATGTTAACAATGATAATTAATGGATAAGGACAGTGGGGCTTTGTAATTGGCGAATGCGTCCTAAAAATCTCGCGCGAAATTTTAATGCGCGTAGAAGCGTAACCGGTCCATCGGCGGACCATTGCCCCTAACTTTTTCCCCGCTATTTAATATTACCATTCGTTGGAAATTTGACGCGGCAGCCAGCGGGTGAAATTGCAAAGTTGGTCCGGAAACAACTTCCGCTAAACATTTACGAATTTGCCCACTGCCGACGGTTGTTTCCAGCATCGTAATTATTTTCGAACTTCGTGCATGCTCTAATGAAGGCAACGATGTATCGGCCGAGTGATAAATCCGGCAAGCTTGATAATCGAACCGGTGAAACTAGGTTCACGATGAGAAACAGCCAGGTTCGTGTGCTATAGCGTTGTTCGGATAATTAGTAGCCGGCATTAGTGCCTCGTTGATAAGAGGCAATGTGTATTCTGTAGAGATGTATTTATCTCAGCTTTTTTATAGCGATTAAAGTATGATAAAATTTATCGTTTACTTTTCAACAAAAAAAATGCGGCAATGTACAGAAAAAAAATAGAAACTGAATGAATTGGCTAAATATTTTAAACGCGCATTGATAACTAGGAGACTGGAGGCTAAAATCCAATAAAATTTCTAATCCAATAAAAAAGAAATCAAGCTCTTACAGTACTATGGAAGTAATGTTTTAATATTGTAAAAGTAAAGGTTTAATCTTGAAATACGGCTCTGTAGTCTCTGACTGGTAAAGCTCCTTTTATTTACAATAAATGTTTTTGATTGGTAAGTCAACCTATTTTTCATATTTTAGAAATACGTCACGTAAAGATATATATACATATATACAAACCGAAAAGAGTATTGCTCTCTGAATTGATTGTTTCTCAAGCCCTTTTAACCTGATGTGCGATAGCTGCTCGATATCTTATGCTCTCGTACGAGGACTCGCTACTTCTGTCTCTCTCATCAATCCGCGATCATAATCCCCTTCAGCGACTCGTGAAGCAGCTGCTCCTTCGTATACATAAGGTAATGCTCTGTATGCGAGCACCATGTTGCTTCGGAAAATATTATCCAGGTAACATTATCCTCTTCGCCCCGAAGTGAAAATATGGCGTAGGTGCTCTCATATCCGTAACGTTGTCTTAGGGTGTTGGATAGTGTGAGGGGAAAAGACGTGGCGCGTAGGATTAATGTAGGATGAAACGCCTTTAAAATCGACGATATTGCAACTCCATAGTATGGAGGCAGATCGTGTCAAAACGTAGGGGTGATCGCAGTTCCTCGTGCGCCTCATGCGAGCTGAGATTAAATCTGGCATTATTATTTTTTCATACGTATTCTTAACATAAAATAGAGATAAATGATATAAAACCAATTTCAAACAGTTTTAAGCATCACTTATCGTCTGGCCGCATCCTTTGGGAGATTTTGTTATCTAATAAGGTAGGATAAATGATCAAATTTGATCGAAGCTCACGTTAAATTTCGTTCAAGTCGCTTTAAGATAATTTATCATATAAACTTTATTCTTTTACTTTTGCAATAAAGAAAAAGTATAAAGGATAGGACCTTATCTACCGGTCGTTATAAAGAGAAGAAAAAAATAGGTAAGCAAGAAGGAGATTGACGTTACAGCGGTGTCTATTTACACGGGGTTCGGTATGATATCGTCTTCCCCGATCGATTTTAATCATCGTCCACGCAATCCGCCACGCAGGAAAATATCGATAGCGCATCGGGAATATTGCTGTTATCATTTTACGTGCAATGGATCCTCTCTCAATTTCTTTACGCGACCATTCTTATCTTCGCCGGAGTTTCGTCCTGAGGATCCATCGTGCGCAGGAAGCAATTCGTAGTTTTCCAATCAGAGAACGAGAAAGCCACGCTCATTTTCCGGACGGTACGCGACTTGCATTATATCTGGAAACCGGAAGCGGTCGATCAGAGAACATCGCGCCAGGACTTGGAAGTAGAAGGGGGAGAGAAGCGCCGCACGTTTCTTCGTCCCCTTGCCGCCGAGCCACGGGAACGGCACTTGCTATATCGGCCCTATTGTTTCCTTAATCGGGAAAATCAAAGTTTTCCGACTGGCCGGCATTGTACGTGGCCCTGTAGCAGCCCTGATCAAAGATTTTACCCAAAACAAACGGAAGGATATAATCATCCACGGTTATGAGGGCTGCATACGGTGAAGACCAGAATTCCAACTTGGCCATATACCGAGACCTGCGGTGTATATTTGGCCTGGAACGTTGAATTGACTAATTTCGCTAAATTCGTACATATTAAAATATCACGCTCATACTCGGTATTACGAAGACTATTCCGAATTTGTTATTATACGTATAGGGGCGATTAAGAGCACCAGTTACTCGATGAACCAAATATTTTCCACGGTTTTCTCGCTTTTGAAATTTTCGTTTATTTCAATTAATTTTAAAAAATTTTCATTTATAACTTCGATTACAAATTGATTTAAAATGTATTATTGTGACCATGCACCGAGTGGGACTAATGTCTTTCCTAAATTTATGTCACACAGCTAGTGGTAATTCAGAAGAAGTGTATAAGGATTTTTTTTGTTGATCATATGTGAGAGTAAGGATCGGAGTCATCGAGGATACGATAGAAATAATCAATCTTAAGAATAATGCGTCTTAGCCCTTAGAAGCCTGATTTACCAAATTAAATGTAAAAAATTATCAATGATCAATCAATCATCATCAATCAATTTAAAAAATAATTAAAAATGTCATAATACATATTTTATACATTTATTTCGAAAAAGAGCAGATATCAATTTTGATACTTTAGGCTTCTCTTCCAGCAAAACTTCCCCTTGTTAAAAATAATTATATTATAATTAAAACAAGATACTCACCTACTTCAAAAGTATTTTTATTTTTCGGAAAAATTAAATGCGTCAAAGATTTATTCCGTTAAACATTTTTTAAAAATATGTCAATACTGCGGGTAAACAAAATATTATATTATTCGAACAATTTTGACAGCTCACGTTTATTTTTTTAACTCTTTTTCAAAACAACATTATGCAATGGTAACATACATACAGCTAAATATTAAAAACAAACCAATTGCAAGTGTACAATTTGATTTCAAAGTCCGGTGTCAAATTTGAAACGTAATTTAAGGGTAACAAGCGAATGACAGTATCGTTTGTTGTAAAAGGATACATGCAGGCCGCATAGGAGTTTTAAGTGTCCTTAGCCTTCGACATATGAAATATTGTGTGTCTGTGTGTGCATGGGAAAATGCGTAACTGTCTAGGGCATTACACAAAAGTCGAATTTGAAGAATCGAAGAGTCTAGTTTGAAGTGTCGAGACGTAGAGTCGAGTTTAAAATGTCGTAAAAGAAATACATTTATATTTATGTTACAACAAATTTTTGGTATATTTCCCTCATTGATCCTCTAGCCACTATCTTGCGTTACGTTGTTATATTTATATTGCTTTATTTTTATATACCACACCTCTTACACATATAATCAACAAACTCGCACAATTTAATTGACAAGCACGCGTTTTGGACTGTTTGGCTAACAATGTACATGGATATTGACATCGATGAACGCGAAGTCGGTGATTAGACCTTTGTTGCTCACGTATGTGTAGAATAATATTATATGTAAGATGTAAATCAGTCACTCATTATGGATACTGTTTAAATACGCACGTTCAGTACTAATACACGTCGTAACAATAACGCGATGCGTTTCACTGTGTGGTACAGAGCGTGCGGTATTGTTGATGAATATGACATTGTACTATTGACAATGCATGAGAACTATTTGAAATGTAGCGTACAATCGTCAGTTTCAGAAAGCCACGGCGTTTGCTTGTGAAATATCAATTAAGCGGCGCAAAACGCATGGCCAAATGCAAGGCGCAGGTGCAATGGAATTCCGAATGATAATACGCCAAACTTTGTCTCGATAAATCATTTCTCTCATCGTCCAAATGGAGTAAACCGAAATTGTATATTCGAGATGAACTTCAAATTATTAACACGCCCCATTTATAAGAGTGTTATGTGGCGCTTTTTATTTAGAAACAACGATCTCGCATTAAAACAAAATCTGAATCCCGAGTTTCTATGTATTCACCATTATCCTTCATTCGATAAAATTATTGCAATGCACAAAACGTCTTTCGTAAATAATTCTGCTGGATATGTATTTAGTATATTTTTTTTTAATTGTCCATTCTGTTATGCAAAAAGATGAATGTTAAAAAATGTATAAAAAAGATTTTTTTATCTTACTTCCGTACAAATTTCTTTGAATATTATTTAACGTAACGTGGCGGAAATATTGTAGACTATTCCTATGTAAAGACAGATAATCAAAGCGTCTTATATAAAATTGAAAATGTGTATACCTCTGTAAAATCGTGTTTATCGCTTGCCTGCGCTTCGAGGATCAATTGTTGGATCAATTGCAAGATACTGTTTCGAGAAAACCCTGAAATGCATTTAACCCCTCAGAGAGCGTAATATAGGTTTACCGACACGCCTGCCATTGCATAGAACATTTGTCCATTACGTCGCCTGGAAAATACATTTGCGTCGCTTTGAATCGTTCGTTGTACTCTACAAAGTACAAAACTGCATTCACTTTTTGAACATAAAGTCGCAAAGATTGGTAGCTAGATATAAAGAAAAACCCTCTGAGGTAAACAAACAACGGTTTTTACCTCGAAAAAATCGAACCCTCGGTTTATCGTCAAAATAGCGCAGAAGCGTGGAAATAATTTTTATTCTCGCGATTTTTTTTCCTTCAAAATGCTTCTGGACGATTTGCAGATAGCAAAACAGGTTAATGTTCCTGACTGATTGCGTGTGATGTACGAGTAAAGGATGCGTACTCGAGCTCGGGTTTGCTATAATTTCGCTCTGAATCAATGAAGTAATAGCAGGTAATGACGCTCAACGGAGTTCGGCCTTCCACCTCGACAGACATCTCCCTACTCCTGCTGCATCGTCCATTCTCTATCGACCTCACCATGAAATCCACTTTAACGCCATTCCTAGGGCTAAGTACCATTCCTGATTCAGCCCCTGAGATCTTCGCGAGGCAGACAATTCCTACAATTCCAAGATGCTTGCACTTCAGTAAGGCCGAAGTGATCGTCAAATGTCATTTGTAGAAAATCTGCGACGCGTCCGAGGTTGAACAGTACTTTCTTACATTATGGATCTTGTGTTTGATCTCGACACCACAAGCTTGATTTCTCAGCGGTAAAGTCAATGGTTTGATGCATTAAAATTTCGTTGAGCAATGCTTACTTGTTGAAGACTTCAATATTGGTTGGCCTTTTTTGTAGATTTATATTAATATGCATTTATTAATATGCATTATTTTTATAATACTGCATTGGTATGCATTATTTTGATTAACATGCAACGCCTAGAGGAATGCGTGGAGTTTAAATTGCACGTTTTATACGTGTTGTATGAAGTGGTTTGAATTGTTGGATTAAACGGGCTATGGGATGGTTACTATCGTTAAGTAAAATGTTTTTGTTTGTAAACAGTAGCGATGCGTAACTTTTATATCATTCGCGTGCCTCTGTTTTATGAGCTTGTAGATTTTACTGACGTTTATAATGTTATTTTTAACTTTTGTTATTGAAGTCGACGTCTGTAACAAATTGTGTATTTTGATTTACATAGAAAGAGGAGTTTATTTGAACTATTCATTAGTTATTATTGAACATCACGATCTACAAACCATTATTGTTCTTTATTATTATTTGTTCATTGAAGTCAATGAATCTGGAAAATATATATGAAGCCTGTTTATGATGCTCATCAAAAGTCTACGTGCGATATTAAAATTACTCGGTAGTTAAACAATTTGTGAATTGCCACGTACATTTTTAAAATCTAAAAATTATTTGTCCTGTTAAATGAACCAGTCACAAAAGTTCTAGAAAAATTATTAATTCATTCAAAATTTACACTATTTTCAAATCCTTTTCTATTCACAGGAATTTTTATCTTGGAGAAGAAAACAAAATTGTATACCACTGAGTGTGGTAGACAGGTGCATGTTGTCTATTATTATGACTTTATATTTTGTTAAAAACTTTGATGGGTGAAAATCTCTCTTTAGTCACAGTTATCATTCCTTTGATAACCTGATCCCTGATACCAGAACGTTTAATTACAATTATTACTTTTATATTTCAAATATCCATCTTTTTTTCGTAGTCTCACGACGCTAACATCTTATAAAACGTGCAGCTCAGTTAAAACAGAAGCGATCGCAACGAGGAAACGAAAAGGCACACGATGCGGAAGAAACAAGTTACAGTGCAACATGAATATTGCTGACATGCGTAGTAGCGGGAGGATGGTAGGTAACCCTTCTCGTTCCTTTTTCATCATACATTGTGTTGCGAGCTATGTACGTGCCTTTTCACCGGTTATCCTCGGTGTTACGCTACGCGAAAAAGGTTTCAACGATAACAGGCACGCACATCGTAATTTTTTTTTTATTTCCCAGCTTTTCATCCACGGTTGGCAATACCATGAATGACATTAGGTTACGAGCCTTTCCATTCGTTTTGCACGATTTATCTTCACGCTTTATCGTTGTCCCTCTTTAATTTTATTCGACAAGCCAAGACGCCATCGATGGCGCTTTAATGAGTTATTTCGCATCGGAAAACTCGACAAGAAAGGGTTTGATAAAAACTCGGATAATCTAGCGCACTCGAGCTTTTTTCCCGCTTGAATAACGTGTCGATTTTCTGGCACGATTCATATTCTATAGCGTTAACCATTTTTTACTAGTGTCGGCAATGTACTTTTAAGATATTTCGTGGATCGTTGATGTATTTTGTATTATTCGAATATATCACGTATTCTGAGGTATAACTTGAATGTGAACTGGAATGTAAATTAGCTGAAGGAAAACCGATAAAAATTTTTAAAGTATAAAAGTCTAAGCTTGAGTGCTTGGAATATCTGGAAAAGGGTATTGATATTTATGTGTATCGTGTATGCAAAAATCGATGTTTGGCAAATTGTATTTTACTATAGAGAATCATGATTAATATAGGTGTTGCATGACGTTACGTATAATAGAGAATTATATTCAAGAAAGATAGTGTGCACATGTGTTTATAAAATTTATAATATTGTAGATAGCCATAAGCATCGTACGTAGGGAAACGAAATCAATTACAGATTATATTTTATTCTTTTAAGATGTATATTCTCTTAGATTCACCATGAATTATATTCAGATATTAATATATGTATTTAACGAATTCCTGAGGTACTAAATACATTTTGAATTGGTAGTTTAATTCTTTTATTCCATTTTCTTAACTTTTCATCTTATTTTTAAAAATATTTTTTGCTTTTCGCTATTTGAAATATTTAATATATAATTATGGTATATATGAAATATCAGAAAAGGAAGATGTTGAAAAATTTTAAATGAACATGCCCGTGATCACTCTGCGGGTGGGGAAATAATTTGCAAAATGATTTATACACACTTGGTTTTCTGAAACCATCGTGTATTTCCTACTCGTTATCATGCAAATTAATCCCAGCGATCAGAGCGTTGAACATCGCTACAAGCTGACAAAAATAGATCACTTACCTTGGAAAATCGGGCACTTAGTTTCTTATAAAGTGGCCAATAAACTTCATTAATGGCCCGACCCAACCCATCTCGTGTGTTCTCTTAGGTGTATTGAATTTTGTCGTTGACCGTAATTAAACCATCGTCGAGGTGTCATAGGAAAATGATCGGTTAATTTAAGGTTTTAAATATCCATCAAGTTAAGGATCTTGCTTTTATGGCTCGGCATTCATGGTAAAAACAAAGTTATTGAATTGGTGCTTGCCTGAGGTTTAATCGAAAATTGCGATTACGCAAATTTACCATTGCCACTCAGTTTTTTTTTACAGTACACACAGTAGATCATATTTATTATTATTATACAACAGTACAAAAAATAGAAAAATATTTTATTTTTATTATACAATAGACAAATTTATTATTGCGATTGAGTTTTTTTTTTGAGGTATTATACAATAGATCATATTTTATTCAAGTATGGAGATTTAATAAGTGCCAAAACGGGAGTCTTGAAAAATGTGATATTTGGATCAAAGCAGAATGGATGGAAAAGATTTTAATAGCATGGATATTCTATTGTTGCGATTAAGTTTTCTGCGAAGCTGTTGGCGTGATTCGTTAACTGACAAGAAAATCCTGGGTAATTCCGCGCACTGCTAGCGAGACCCCGATAAAAATCGTGATTAATCACTCGTTACCTGTCGAGCTTTCCGCCATGGGCATAAATTAGCACTGACACGGTGATTTAAGGCAGCTTAATTGGTAGATATCCGGTAAAAAATGCGGACTCACATTCTCGCCTTGCTGAGTTCTATTACACGAGGCTCTAAGGAAGTACTATTTAATGCAAAGTTCTTCTGCTTACTGCTCGAGTAGCTTTTATTATTTTTTATTTAACAAGATTGTTTAAAAATTCACTTAATGACTATTTTTTTTTGCGAATTCTTCTATTGAACTGAGCTCCACGAAGATAAGCGATCGCCTTGCTCTGCCCTATAAATTATTGTAATACGGAGTGTAACTAACTCATGTGTAAAGCAGCGTGCGAAGAAGCAGAATTGATATATCGAATAGTGCAAAAAATGTGAATAGAATAAATTTGAGATGCTTGGAAGAACCGTACAATAATGTAGAATTATTTCTGCACAAAAATGTGATATCTTTATATTTCTAGCAGTTTTATTACTGTGTAAAATCAATTCCGTATGGACATAATTAAAGCTATGTGCTCCTGTTTCCGACCAAAACTCAAAAGCAATTTTCCTAAAAGCCAAGTTTTAAACAAACAAATTTTATTTTACGATTCTGGCACATTGTTTTAAATGGGAGTACTCTATTCCAGGACGTAATACAACTGCCGGCCATTCTCCGTATGGTTTGCAGTTAACATATTCTTGCTTTGGACTTTGCTTTAACATAATTAAATCATTTTTTAAATACTCTCTACCTTTAAACACGTACAAACAATATCCTTTGCAAAAATGTCTAAAAACGTACTGCGATCCAGTGACGAACAGTTTACGGCTAACGAGCATGCCAAAGAAATATTCTTTTTCACACTATCCGTGACTCAAGATAAATAATGTTTACACATAATGCTTTTTCGTATTCGGAATATTGTAGCTTATTTCGATTATTCCAGCTTGTTATCCGGCAAGAAACCGATATTTCGAAGCTTTCTTTCGTCGTGGTTCGATCGCGGCAACGCGAGTTTTCCACGAAGAAACTCGCACAATAAATAATTCTCAGCGATGTTGTCCGCGACTTGGCGCTGGAGACGAAACGGAAAGGGGGATGAAAAAACGATCGTCACCGCGGGCCGTATAAGAAAGTCCGGAAGGGGGGTAAAAAAAAATCAAAGAAATCGGGGGGAACGCTGGGACGAAGAAAGAGATGGAATGGAGTAGCAGTGACGGGTACAACGGCCATAAATAGGACGATGGATTCCACTCTCGAAATGCCAAGTTCCCACGGTACTTTTATACGGGCGTAATACGTCTGATTCTTCATGAAAAACTACGTCGAAATTATTGAACAGAATCTTTCTAAAGAAGGTCCAGTAGCGGAGGCTTTGAAGTTTTAGTTGACAGACCGTTCTCGAGGATATTTTAGGGTTTTGTTTATGTCCATTCTTGAAGTACAATATTTAGTGAAATATATTCGTCGAGCTTTAGTGATTTTTGGAGATAACCTTTTTAATTTTTGAGTAAATTTTTAAGCGAATTAAACACAAGTATTTTATAGTAATCTTTATTGTGACAAGCGTATGCAAATGATCTATTTTTAATGATTACATCAAATTCGACATGATAAACGGAGGTATCTTTCTTCTACATTATTTTAGCGTATATAAAGAAGTATAGATCAGATGAAATGACTGACTTTTACTTGTACGGGATTTTCGTTGACTAGAAATATTTTATAAATATATTGGCTCATTGCTGAGTATTCATATAAGCGTCTACGAATATACCGTCTTTACTGGCAGTGTATTAGTTTATCGCGGTTTAACACGTTAATACGTAATCTCTGAAAAACATAACTTTCATTCTTCAGTGTTCATCCTTAATTGCGGCTGACGTAATTATGGATCGTAGAATAAAAGCTATATGCAACCTGCGTCACGAAACTATTACATAGGAGCAGCTTTCGTTTCATATTTTAACAACCTTCTCCGTACACGGTTAATTTTGGGGATTGTACGTTTTTCTCGAGTACTTGGTCTCGTATTTAACACTATACCTACCGAAGCGGTCAAAATGACAGGTCGGTCGCTTCTTAGAAAAATTACTGTACTCTATTAGAACGCATTTTTTGAGATTCTTCATGATTTTATCGCAAAGCGTGTATCGTTATATCGATCTACTTACATTTCTTCTCAGTACTCTTTCTCTTTAAGGATATACGTGGTATATATAATTATGTTCAGAATGTATTTGGTAGGTTTACCAATAAACTTGATCAAAATATGCACCGAGTAGCTGTCAAAATGACAGGTCGGTCGCTCCTTCGAAAAATAACTGTACTCGCTAAGAGGGCATTTTTTGAGATTCCCCATGATTGTATCGCAAAGCGTGTATCGTTATATCGATCTACTTACATTTCTTTTCAATACTCGTTTTCTTTAAGGATATACGCGATATATATAATTATGTCCAGAAACTGTCTGGTAGGTTTAGTGTTAAACTTGACCAAATATGCACCGAGTACAGTGGCGGCGTACGTGACTTTCGGCCGCTACGATTCGTGACCGGATGTAGATTACCGCGAAAATATAGAAGCGATTGACCGGCCGCACGGGGGAATAACTTTATCCCCCGGTGGCTCCTTTCCCTCGACCACCCTTTTCTGCCCGTGGCCGCGTGATTTTAAATCCTTTCGTCGGCGGTGCATGAGCGCCGAGAATCATCTGTAAAGTGCCAATCGAAATTTACGGATCGCACTTTGCGCTCCTTTCAAGCCTCGCGGAGTCTTTCACAGGCGGAAAGCTACGAGCTGAATAATAATCCGTTGGTGCTCCGTGGCCGAAGGCAACGTGCCACGTTTCGACATCGGCGGTGGTAGTAATATTTATTACAACGATGGAGTGACTAAGCCTGCTCGATGGTCCCTATTCTTCACATTCTAGTAGACGGCATACTTGACTTCGCTCGGTGATTTGGGTCACGGGAAGTCATGTTCATTTCGTATTAACCTTTGAATGCTTTAAGTTTCAAATTTGATACCGGATTCTTAAATCGAATTGTACACTTGTAATTGGTTTGTTTTTAATATTTGGCTTTATGTATGTTACCATTGCATAATGTTCTTTTGAACAGAAGTTAGGAAGATAAACGCCAGCTGTTAAAATTGTTCAACTAACATGACATTTTGTTTTCGCGCCGTATGGAACGAGTGACGTATTTGGAACATCAGGCTTCTAAGGGTTAAATTTATTTATATACATATGCGAAAGTTACGTTTTAATCTTTCTTACCCTGTTAACTGTCAAATGTTGAAAAATTCTGTAATGAATACTTATGCTGTAAGAGGCACTCTTCGAATATTGTTTTTGGATCCAGAGGTTTAGATTTGGTTAATAAACTAGTGAAGACTTTTTTTTTATATATGTTAATTACTTATTTGGACTACCTAGTTTTTTTTTCTAAAAAGGAAAAATGTACGTATGTCTATGAAAATTCTGTAATCCTGGTAAAATAATTTTTACATTTTGTGTTATATTTAAATTAAGTTTTTCCAAAATTTCTCATTATGACTTCTATCTCTTCTCTTGTTCGGTTATGGTTAACGTCTTAACGATCTTAGCGAGCAGTAACTTCAAATAGTATATATATTTGAAGAGAGCTCGCAACCGAGCCCAAACGTTATACGAACACCGTATGTTCTAATTTACCTGCTTCATCACATCTTTTGTTCAAAAACGTTATTCTTAGAATATGATGCAATACGAGTATTGCATTCCATTATTTCTTTTTTTATCATAGTATTCTTTTCATTATGGAAAAAGTAATATTGTTGCTAACAGCGTATATTTGCTTACATACGCGTAAGAAAATAAAAATCAACCGTTTGTATGCTTGAAATACGATGTAAAGTAAGTGACCTTTTAAATATATGAATTACGGTATATGCGCAAACGTGTTCGATATGTGTGTAGTACGTTTGTATAAGATACCTAAATTGGCTCTGCAATTTTCCACTTCTGACGGAAAATGTCAATCCCTAGTGGGTAGCAGGTAAATTCGCCCGTAATAAACTCGAAAGGAAAGTAGGGACTTAGGTCTGGTTAGCTCGATTGCATCAGGATTTTCGTAATTTGAAGGTACCATACAGCACCGATACGGCATCTAAGCAGTAAATGTTCTTTACTGGAACAGCGAAAAGTTTTGATCTAAATGTGGATTCTTTTCAAGACGATGACATGCTATGAGCGTGTAATTTCAAATAAATATGAAAACGGCATTTTTCTTTAGGACCAACGTCTTTTTAGGGTTAAAATTTGATAAAATTGACACACACTTTCTTAAAATTCATAAAATTAATGTCGAACAAAATTTCACAGCTTGCTTTGTCTTAATATTACGAATTATTATATTGAATAAGTAAGTTTTCTCATGTATCTCTATTACATACATATTAGGAACTTGTAGGAAAACGCGCTCGAGAATAAAATGACCGAGTATCTTTCCAAGACTTATGCTATCAATATCGAAGTTAGAAAAAACACGACTTGCATTAGCTGCATTAAAGGGTATTAATACATGAATTTCTCGACTCAGGATCAATTCAATCACGTAAGTATATCGGACATGCATCAACAACTCGTAGTAAGTAGTGGCCTAGAATTAAATCGGCGTAAATCTGGACGAAATCCATAAAATTGATGCGGAAGTAAACGAAACCATTCGATTGCTCTTAAAAGGCACTTTGCCCGGTTGCGTCTGCCTTGAGAATCGTTAATCTCGTTCTGCGAGTTCTTCACCGAATTTGCATCCATCGTTTGTAAATTTTTCCAACATCTTACGAGATTTTAAAAATCCGCATGAAATCTTGAAGACTATTTAACATTGGGACTATCAAGTAGTCAGAATGATGGATTTCTACTTACATATCGAAATGTAGAGTAGATTACTTTCCCTCTTTCTTGTTTTTTTTTTATATTTACATATATATTATGTGTGTTCTAACATAGTTACAATTCTTGATGTTAAAGATAAAGAGTATAATCACAATTCTCTTAACATCAAGCTAATACGAGATATTATTCCTCTTTCGTCTTTTACTCAACACAATTATTTTGCAGTTGAAAGACTCGATCTCTATCTCTATTATTACAACGTCTGGAATTGACGATAAATAAATATTACTATATTTATTTGTTACCATTGTATTTTAACATATGGAAATTTAAATGTGCTGTACAAACTGCTCATAATATTTTATTATTTTAATTTTGATCCCTTTTTAAAGATTTTGAGACTATTCGTCAAATTTTTGGTTTTACATATTTCAGTGATGGAGGGGGAGTTAAAAGCGCGTGGGAGTACGAGCTATTTTGCGCCGATCCTTTTTCAATCGAGAGCAGTATTCTCAACGATGCACAGTGGGATATTCGACCAATATAAGCGGCCAAAGGCAATTTTACGAAAATCTCTATATGCAAAAAACATCGTTTTGGATAGCTGAGTAGTCAAGGAATTGCAATGCATTCAAATTTTGTTCTTCCGTTCAATCTTGACACCATATAACTGGTCTAAATTTCATAACGCACGTATTTACTCTCGGTGCTCATTGTGTGGTATATAATTATGAATTATGGAAAAGCAAGTAAGTGTAAATATTTCAAGTATCTTCATCAATATCGCACCTAATCTGATTGAAACAGAACATTTAGTAAAAAAGGCATATTTTAGTTATTTTTTTACTTCTATTTTACCAAGAACAGTATATTTTCTCAACAATTTTGCATAATTCCGAAAAGTTTTTGGATTCAATAAAATAGTTAAAGTAACTGTTTTACGAATCTGCCAAAGTTTTACTACGACTTTCTGCGTTTTATAAAATATAGGTCTATAAAGAATTTAGTAGAAATTGGCAATTATTCGACTATGCGTGTAATTCTCTTTTAAATGATTTTGAATATATTTTAGAACTCTCGATATTTATTTTTACGACTTGAAGAAAGTTGCTTGACATAATATGTCAGCAGAAGTCGCATATTAACAAGAGATTTGAATAAACTACAAATTTGAAATATATAAAAAAACTACATAGAAAGCTGTTTGGCTTATAAAAACTATTTAGAGAAACAAATAATAGAAATAAACCAAGAAATAGCACATTTCAAATCCGATTATAAACAAAGTGAATTCAAGATATATTCTCTCACAACGAATAGTCCGATTTAGTCGGTTCGTCTGATATTATTTCTGGAGGAAGATTCCTTATGTATTTTTATTAAAATGAATAATTAAATTCCTTGAAAATAAAAACAAAAAATAATGCATAAAAACCAAATTTTTGAAACAGTATCATTTTTTAATTTAAAACACAAGAAATTAGCAAGACGTCATATTTAGCCCCCGTACGAGCAAAAAAATCATTTTGGCCGCCTAAATCGGTCGAATACCCCACTGTGTACCGACTAGACGTAAACACGTGGTGTGCTGCAGCAAACCAGGCCATCCTCGTAAAATTTACGAGCGGCCAGCGTATCTAGGTTGCGTTTCAGCGGTTACCGTACCGGTGAACATTCAAGGAGGGTGGCGCTTAACCGCTCCGGGTTAAAAAGGAGCGTCCGTACATAAATGACAACGTGCTTAATCTCCTCTAAAATATTTCACGGCTTTTACGGCGACGAACGTGCCGACTTCGCCCGTCTTCCACTTTCTTTGTGCTTCTTACTTATTCCTCAATCCTGATATAGCGTGCTGATTTACTTTTTATCTTATGCACAATCAATAAGTTCAACTCAAAGGACGATGTGTTGTCGCACGGCTTAAGCACCAAAGTTCAAAGCTTGGCGAAGCTTATGATAATAATATATGTGGAATTCATTTTTAACTCTTTAGCATTGTGAGATGAGTAGAGTTCTAGATTAAATGAATTTTGATTAAAAAGCTTGCAGGTTTAAATGGGTCGCTATTCAGTGCTAGGGATTTAAATAAGATTTCAGGGCAGGAAAAGTAACCATTTAACTGCGAGTTGAATCGGTTAATCGGTTTTATGCTGTTGGCGAATGTTAAATATACGACGTGCATGTTTAATATGTCTTATGAGTTTAGTTGTTGGGTTTTATTATTATCTTACGAGAATTTATCAATTTTAGGAAGCGTGCAGTATGCATTAGTGTTGGATATTTTCGAAAATATTCTCCTTTGAGAGATTAAGTTGTCTTTAAAAAAGCGAACAAAATACAGTGATTTTCAGATGTTTTCATATTTTATGTTGATAAGTCGGTGTCTTTCCTTCTTCACTCAGGTTACTTAGCAAGAAATTAAACGTTGGCAGTAGTCAACTCTCAACAAGAAATGTTCTTGCAATATTAGTCAATTGGATTACAGGTAGTTATTCTCAATCATGTATACACTCCTTCTATCCGTAAGAAATCATTTCATTTTGTCAGCATTTATTTTTATTACGAAGATTGCTAATGAACGGAATTTTATATATCAATCAAACCCGTGAGAAGTTTCGCTCTAAACAGCGATAGAATTCCTGGACTTCTCTAACGCGTATACACTAAGAAAAACAAATGACGTAACGAAGACTGATGAAGGGCGTTAATTAAGCCGTGCGGACTTTTCCAGTCCTATGCTTCATGGACGGATTAATAACGCATTGCTTCCTCGGGTTAGTTATTATTTCTTTCCTTTGTCGCATCGGTCGTATTCGGTGCTCGAAGTAACAACGTCTCGTTACCATCAGACAGGTCCTTAAGTAGTGCAATGACGTTTAAATTAAGACTCCTCGATAGTGCGAAAGATAGTCCTCCCTGTGCTGAGGTTTTACAAGCTTCAATCTTTATTCATATATGATAAGCATTAATCTTTATTCATATTCGCTGTATTATTCGTCTGCCGGCAAACGAGGTGTTACAATTTGTGACACCCTTAAAGTACGGCGGTATATGAAAAATTAAATACGCTCTTTAATATACATTATTAATAGACTGCGGATATCGTGCAAGTGGAACTGCTTTTGACGGATAGCGCAAGTTTAACAAAGGTTTGCTTTGCTGTTTAAATATTTCATATAGATAGCGCCCGCCCAAGCACATATATTTCATTCAGATTTGGTTTACAATTCGGTCTTTTTAAGAGAAATATATTGCTGTAGATACTTTTTGAAAATGTTTCCTTGGAATGCCATTATCATTATTTTGCATTGCATATGGCTTTTATATCATTGCGGTGTTTTTATATACACCAGCACCTGTAAAATGTAAATATCGACAAAATTTAAGTTTATTCGCTGTTTACTGTCGATTATAGAATATTTCTGTTATTTCGTTTTTTCAGAAGCATTTAATCATTCATTTACGTTTGCTCATTGAAGAGGCACGGTGATTAAATTTATTCAAAAGAATTCTTTCGTCGAGGTCCTACTTATTGTCGTTACCGACAATATCGCGTGTGTGAGTATTAATTGCAATAATTTTCGTAGCACTCGTCACGAATGCTCGCCATTTCGCTTTCGATGCATTCCACGAAACACCCAAGTGAAACATCGAGGAGAATCAGTAATGGAATAACGACTCGACTTTTGCATGCCCGAACAAACGTTCCGGGGCGGATGGCGAAACGTTTGAATGAAGGATAAATTTGAATGAGGTATCAGCGATGCATACCGTCTTTGAAAGCTTCGTCCTTAGACCCTGTCGCCGAAATAGGAGATCCATTATTCATCGGCAACTTCGTAGGATTTTTCTCTTGCGAGCCCTTGGACATTTCGGTAAGAGAATTTCACTATGCAGACGAGAACACGAAGGGAGAGAGAATATTTCCCTGCGAGGCAGTGCAGTTTTATAACGACTGACACCAACCGTGTAATAGATTTCTTTCTTATCCTGCACTCGCAAGCTTGTCGCCGTCCGCATCTCCTTTGTTTTATGCCACGAGACATCACGATGCCAGGCTCTGGCAAGAGCACAAAGAACATAACGTGCGTATGTTTCGCCGGGCCGCTCCAACTTGCTGTCAGATTCCTTCATGAAATTCGCGATATTATGTACTCGGAATAATGTTCCTTTCCTAAAAATTCAGCGTGTTCGACGACCTGATAATTGGTGTATATTTATTAAAAAAAAGCTACCGCTCCACAGGCACAGTGTTTAATTATGTATAGCAAGAAATTGTAGTATAATCAGTGTTCATTTATTTGAAGATTTTCTGTCACTTTGATACGGTGCTTGTTGATTTGTAATGCATGAGTATGATAAAGATTTCAAGGATAGTGTATAAAACTTGTTGGAGACTCGTTCCTTGTTCTATTGAGTTGCCATGTCATATCACGATCTTGTCATAATATCTCGATTTATTTTCTTTCCATTAGTTTAGCTACGGTTTAATTCTCATAAAATTAGAAATATATGTATTTCCGAATTAAGATATGCTAAAAATGTATGCTTGTTATTTCACGCGTGCATATGACACACATTTGAAAACACACGTATTAAAACACAATTGTCTTTACGGATTTTGTATACAATAACATTTGTGAACTGCGCGCTATTGGTTGCCGATGGATAATTTTCGCGAAGTCCGTAGAACTCTGCGTCCCGTTTTAAGGACGTGTGCGATAAAATTACAATGTTTTTACTAAACGTCAGACATTGTCGTGAATTTCAGATTGCTCCTGATTGCGATTGTTAAAGCGCGCATCGTCAATAGGAAACGTTAAAGGAGATTCGAAGTTCGTTGGAGAAGGAAAGTAATGCACCGTTTGAACTGCAGCTTGTTGGAACGACGTCCTTGGGCGAGTTAACGATTCGTGCGAAATTGAAATCTGTTTGAATGGCAGTGCCATTTGGGATCCAGGCTCTATCGGGGCCATGTGTAGAAACTTTATTATTGCGGTTTATTATCGCACGGTAAGTTGGTCGGTGTGTCCGTAAAATGTTCAAAGTCGTTGCTTCGTTACGTTTATGTAGGAATGGGTCGATCTGCCATTTCCCATTGGTCATTTTCATAAAACAGGCTACGTTGATTACCTTTGGATCGCAATTGTCATCCAAGTCCATAATCTATTTTAACCTCTCCGCATTTTATATGCAGATGCCAAAAAATCTACGGCTGACCCGTCTAATTTTGCGGTCAGTTTGTGTAGCACTTAAATGATTTAAGACGTGGAATTTGGATTACATAAAATTATACTGTCAAGAATGTGCTGGCAATAGTGATAATTATGAAATTTGTTTTATGCACGTATTGTGCAGTTATAATGTATTTCTGTCGTAGATGTTTCATGAAAAATTCTCAGTTTTTGACGAGTAAGTACTTAAATTAAGTAAAGTTGCTACTACCCAAAGAATGCAATATTTCATGAAGTTTGTTAACGAAAGTAACTACGCAACGATATCAGTTTGCTGAATATTAAATATTCCTCTTTTCGAGCTTTAATATTTCGTGCGAAATGAAACACGTGCATAATGAAGGCTATTGTTTGAGATTACAAGACATCAAACATTTCTCATACTGGATGTTAACTGGAAGGATAATTTTATTGTATATTATGATTTGAATGATAAAAATTGTTCTGTTTTTCTATTAAAATACCAAGCGGAAAATATTACAGTAAACAATATAGAACTTTGTTCCTTGATAGGCAACAAAGCTTCGATGTTCAGCCATTATTAATCGACGAACAAATTCGCGATGAGGTTTTCTTTTAATACTCGAAGTGGCATACATCATTGCACGCATACGCTGACGATGGATTTTAAAAGACATGCGCGCGATAGTTAATTTGTGAACGTCGGTTTTCCAGGCCCGACGTACGAGTTTTCATCGGCGTCCCACCCTCATGAATTTCGCGGTCGAGATACTGTATTTATAACCTCGCCGTTGGAAATTGTTAATTGATATTACGCAACATTTGGGCGGCGTCAAATTTACGAGGGGGCGATTACGGGGCCAATTTGCGACAGTGCTATAACATGTGATCCAGTATAATGGGCTTAACGATTCGTCTGTGAAGCCCCGATGAATATCGCTGTCCCTGTAACGTATTTCATTTTCGAAATCGCTTTCTGATCACAAATATGTCGAAGAGCCCTTGCTGGAAAGTTATTTTTACAACGATCTAGCTTGCAAAGGGTAGAGCAGAAGAACGGGAGGTCGATTAAGGGGAGAATCAAACTGTTCGCAAGATTGGCCCAATTTAATGCGGATATCGCGTGATTAAGTAAAGCCCCCGTGATTAGAAATATCTTGCTTATACACGTGGTTTCACGTAATCGTGCTGATATGCATGTAGTACCTTGCATCCCCGGAGAAATTGCACGGCTTACTTCGGTAAGTAACTAACCGTAATCGTGTTTAAACGAAGACGAATACCGCTTGCACTCGTAAACCAGTAAGTTTGAGTGTCGGATATAAAAGTTTTGTACAAATAACGAGGAAATTTGTACGATAAAAGTGATAAAGTGCAGATGTACAATATTAAACAAATGTGTCAACGTTTTGTTTGGCTTTAATTCAAATTTACGAGTTCTGAATTGTTTTGTATCGTGGGTTTATGTGGTTTACGGTATTGGTTAGTGAATATTGGGACCATGCTGAGGTTACATTTACATTGTGACTATGATAGACTAGAATTTTCAAGGGTAGGTTTATTTAAATGACATTTTTTCTGTGAAACTTTGTAGTTTGGTTCGTATTATACGTATATTTCTTTTGTGATATCTGTATCTGTGCAGGTAAGTCTCTAACAACAGATATAGATTTTTGATTGGTATCGATTGTTTTTATAAGGTTAAGGATTGATACGAAATATTTGAATTAGTTTGATAATGTAGATTAACAATGAAATATACAAATTTGCTGCTTTATTTTCGTATTTCAGGTTACTTTAATCGCCATAATTATTTATTATAGTTACGTAAGTAGAAAAAATTGCTTAAGAATATCACTCGAGTAAACCTTTTCCCTCCTTTTATCATAGAATATTCTGTTAACTGGGTAAAGTTAATTAAAATATAAATGTTTTATGTCGGCAGTCCCTCGTGACCGATACACGTAAAACGTGGATATGCAAATGTGTATTTCCTTTAAATTTTCTGCTCTATTTCGCAATCCTGTGCTTACATTAAAGGATTTACGCTGAGTTTCCTTTCTTCCTCTCATTTTTGTAATACTATTTTCTACGACCTTACATTATCTTGTTGATGGTGGGTACAGGTGCTTCTCTACTATAGAAGAAAGTAAGCTGGTAAACAACCTCGTTGAAAATACAATTTCAAATTTCGTTACAAAAACAAATTTTAAATTATAATTTCATAAAAATTCAATTTTGGTGATGCAAAACGATGTACTTACTGCCAACATATACAGTGACAGTTTTGAAATTGACTTCAATTTATCACACGATTAAGAAAGCCACGCAGATAAATGTAGTCACTTTTACAAACCCTGAGATTGTATAAAATGTCGTGACACACTTACGATGATATTATTTTACTTTTATATTTCACGTGGGTCTTGATAGTCACGGACAGTCTTTATTTCTTACTTCAAACACGTAATTCCACAATCGTATCTTAATTTCCGCCTATCTTTGATAGGATTATTACAGAACAAATGATGCCTGCGTACATGTCGTACGTATTATGTCCTCAAATTATTATAACCAGTAGAATTTAACAATTAAAGTATTCATTCTGTTCTAGAAATTGTTTTCACAACTGGATAAAATAGAAAACTAGTTTGATTAACTTTATAATATCCATTACGGGCTGCAATGGTTCTTGAACTTAAAATCGGTTTTCTGATATAATCAAAGCAAAAGTCAGAATCAAGTGTATTTCAAATGTAATTATTTTTATGAAATTTGTAAGAGCCTAAAAAGAGCGCTATTAATTTTATCCGTGAATTGGATTTACATGTATGTTTAGTGCAGCCTAATTGAATAATCTTTATAAACTAATTAGCAGATTAATAAACAGTTGTTCAAAAATTACTCACCGTGTAAAATTTAAAAATAAAAGATCGAATCATTCGGTTTTTAGGTGAGGTTACAAAAGTTTGGCGAATCTCAATGCAAGTAATCTTCGGACCGATAAAGAACGTACGGAAGTAGAAAAACCCTTGATATTCCACAGTAAACGACTTCGCTCGTTGGATTCAGGCTTTGAATTAGAGAGAAAGAGACGTGCCAAATTTCCAGGCATGATCTAAACCTCTCTCTGTACTTCGACCAACTTCAAGAAAAATCGTTTCCAGCGCGGTTTCATCAGTCTAGGGCAATGTGTGGATGCATATAGGAAGACGGGAAAACTTGGCTACGGCGAATTTCCATTTAGAGAGACTTTACGAAAGAGTCTTGTATAAGTCTTCGCGAGCTTCGACGAGGACCAAATTTGAAAACTCTCCTTTTGTGTGCTTTGAGATGACCATTTTGGGCCGCTAGTAGGGATAAGGTAATGATTATACAAATTGCTCGCGCTGTTTATCTTGATTTTTCAAGACAATATACAGATGTATAATAATTACAGCGGCTTGTGTATGTTGCATCAAGGAAATAATTCTCGAGAGTAGAGTTTTCGTTTTATTATCCACTATAATATGAAATTGGTTTAAAAAACGTAATACTTACAATTTTGTGCAGAGTACTACAATATATCTTAATCTGACATAATCACCGTGGTTTGCGTTAGCATCCGATAATTCATATATTTCCCCCTAATTCATCCCTATCTAACTATTAAGTAATTAAATAAACAATCTAGCAACATTATTATTATTTCAAATAATTTATTCTCAATTAAGCTTGCATTATGAATATTTGATTTTCAATACTCTATCCCACGACATTTTGATACACGAAACCTCAAAACGCTACATATAAATTGGACTTACTAGCAATTTAACATGGATTAAATTCTCCATCCTGTCAATGCCAAAAATGTCAGAAAAACGAACAATCAAAGACAATCGAGTCGATACTTCGCTGGGGGGGGAGGCGTTTGAGGAGCGAGCAGGGAATTTTTCTCGACTGGCGATGTTCCTAGTACGGTTGGGGCTCAAAGAGAGAGAAGCCGTCCCTCTGCCACCAAGAATGCACGCTATGACGTCGCGCAACCTTTGCGCTATAATCTGGTAATAGCGCGCTGTATTAATAAAGGTCGGAGATACCGAATGCGGAAATTGCAGTCTCGTCACGGTGCGTGTCCTTCGTCGAAGGGCCGCGCGCCGGGCCAAGGGTGAGTTGCAAAGGGCGGTCCTGGACCATTTATTATCCCCATTATCCTGCCACTGAGCTCACTCTCCAGGGACCTAAGCCGCGTCCCCTATATATCGCGTCGTCGCTTTTCCCACCCGACAATGCCCGTTCTTCGTACCTTGTCTCGCCCTCCAAGTATAGCCGATAGCCTCGATAGCCTTGGACCATGTTCGATCACGTTTTGTCAGCCGGATGTCGGACCGTTATCCACGGCGGCGCATTGATATCAGGATGTTCTATGTACAAACCGAAAGATGGTAATCCAACGATATTGACTTATCGACCTTGGTTAAGGTCCACACTTTGCAGTGTATTCGGTCCACTCTTGGAGGCGATGATTTTTATATCGTTATTTGGGTCCTAGGAGAGTTAAGATGTTCGTACGAGAACGCGTGGGAAAGCGCTTTGGGATTGGCACTGGAAGAACGATGTTTAGTGGAAGAGTTAGGGTCGGAGGTGTCGAGTGTAGGATAAAATAGTTTATCGTGAGAATAATGCAGTCGACGACAGCGTCATTCGCCGTAAGAAAATATTTATTGTACAAGGCGCATAGGAATTTTAAGTGTCCTAGGTAACATGTGAATGTGTGCGTGTGCGTGCGTGCGTGCGTGCGTGTGCGTATGCGTGACTGAAGCACTGAGTAGATCACTACGAGGAGAGTCAAATTCAAACAGTCTAGTTTAAAGTGTCGAGAAATAGAGTCGAGTTTAATCCATTCTATGCCAAAATTAAGTGCAAACTTAAAAAATTCGCTAAATAAATCATTTTTTTACAGTAAGCTAATTAGAGAAAAAATATTTATGTTGAGTTTGTATCTTTCATATCAGTCAGCATAACATTTAAGCACAACAAGAAAAACTAAAAGTTTCATTGCTTAGGTAAAAATAAATAAAAAACGAGCTTCCCAAAAAAGGGGACAATGATAGATAATGGGTTAAGACGCCGTAGAAGAAATACATTTATTTTACGAAAATTCTAGTACATTTTCTTCATTGATTTACTAGATACTGTCTTATTTTATTATTATTTTACTTTATAAATCCCATCACTTACATTAGGTTGAAATCAATAGTCATCGTAGCTCGTTAAACCTGCCAAGGTTTTAGTATATCGGTGGATTGTGTAATGGCGATGCATGTGCGGATTTATCGGCCATGCAAATTTGGTCATAAAGGATACAGGCGTGGTTGTTCTTGATAAATTTGAATACAATGTTTAATTCTGGATTTAATTCTTAGTCGTTATCGAATTTTTCAACGTAATTGAGCGATTGTATTTATCAGTATTCTCGGCTCCTTCTAAATGGTGGCTTTTTCGTCCGGTATAATTAATACTATATCTGTTATCTCTTAGTAAGTGGAGTTTTGGAGCTTACGGTTATTCCTACGATGATGTGGACAAGGTACAATAAAATATACAATTATGCAATTGTTGATCACTTTTTTAATGTAAACTTCATTTTATAGCCGTTCAAACGCGGCTTAATTTAAGACAGTGTATTTGTAATTTGCTATTAAAAATTGTACTCACTATGAATATTAATATTTTGCTGCATTACGTGTATGTAAATTCAAAGAATATCTGTTATATACTTTAATGCTGAATTTATCCGCATGCTCGTTTTTTCCATATGTAATGTAAATTGTGTAATGTAGTTGTATTTAATTTTATTCTTTGCTGTGGACTGAATACTTTTTCGTTTTCGCGAACTCTTTTCATTAACTTTAAACCGCAACGACTAAGTGATTAATGTAATTTTTTTGCACCAGATTAAATAATAAAAGGACGTTATTTTCACGCATCAATGATCAATTGGAACCAATGAAGTTTACAATATAACTTCACTTGAAAATAAGGAATAAAAACTAAATACAATAAATATAACAAAAATTAATAGTTTATTCGTGTATATTTATAATAAATTTCGATACAATCACCGATGCATAATCCGATATAAGCATTCTCTGCATTGATATCGTATGTCAAGTCTTTTTTTTATTTTTTCGCACAAACACGCATTTACTTCTTGCTGGTTGTCCTGTACCCGCATCATTCGGATATTTTGATGAAAAATGCGCTTCGATTATCTGCCATTGCTAAGAAGCATACATATATTTCTCTCACACCAAGTTAATTGTAATATTATTGCATGGAAAACCGAAAAAAATTGACCAACGCATATATATGTTCATTGTGCTTGCTGGTAACGTTTACCAAACGCATATATGCGTGTAAGAGTTAAAGGTTATCTAATTGAGACACGATAAAAACCCGCAGAAGTAATATTTGTCTTCAATTAGCAATTTATTGTATATTTATTATTTTACTATATGTCAAATAATGAAGACTTTACCATAAATTCATTAAATCGATTTATGTTGCACAAAACAACGGCAATTGAGCTAAGTACGAAGAGAATAGGATTTATCGTGTCATCTAGTCGAATATGGGGAAAGGAATGTATAGCTGGTATTTAACCAATAGTTTTAAAGACAGACCCATAAATACAGACTCGTAAATCCAATTTTTATTAACACAGAGCAGTATCAGAGAAATTCACTTCCTTAAAATACTGGAGTTACATGTAACACCTGCCCTCACTTTGCATTATTAGGCGTCCGCAGTATACCTGTAAATCTTTTCTTGGATAAAATTGGGGACGTAAACATTAATCGGTCGAAAAGTGCAGTAGTGGAATTATTTTGATAATTTCAAAAAAAGATTTGTCAGTTATACGAATTTGTAATAGTATTATCTGCAAAATATACGCTATCGAGTAATTTTATTACACGCACTGCATTTAAAATCTTATCTTTTAACGGTCAATCAAGGTAATTCTTATATTACATTTAAGAAGATATTTCGGTTTCACTCCATCTCAGTATAATACAAAATTATTACACGATTTTAGATTACAAGATACGGAAATATTATATATAGACCCTCTATTATTATTTATAGTATTAGAATACGCGTGAATTAAATACAATCCGTAAATGTATGTTATTCACTTACATACTTCATAGATCCCTTGAATCGCATTCAATCACATAAAAGCCCTGCTAACAAGTTGCATGGTTTTGAAATAATAATATACGCTTTAACATTATCCATAAAGTCATCATTTACTATCAATGCCTTTATGTGCATTTCCATATAATAATACTCGTGCACAATGGTCTTTGCATATTTCTTAATTGCTGTAGGTTCAGTTTTTCAAGACAAATGTGGATCATGCTTGTGCTCGAGAAACCGTAAATTAAAAGGTCCCTCGGGCGTGGTAGTCGATGCCAACGTATAACGGGCGCCATGAAAGCGTACTTGCAATATCGGAAAAGGCTGGTGAGTGCATCGACGAAGTCGGACGTGATGTCTCCTTGGTGCAACTCTAACGGGAGAATGGGTCGTAGGGGAGTGTGTAATTAAATTAGCAAGCGCCAGGATTCAGAACGAAACAGGGTGCATAAAGCGCCTGTAAAGTCGTCTCTATTTTTCAATTTATCGCTCAAATCATATTTCATAAAGCATCACTGGTTATCTTTGTCTCTTCGATTATTGCTTTGCCAAGTAAGAGTTGATTTTACATTCGGCCATTTTTTCGTATACAAATACGGACAAGCAATTTTTGTAGAGTAACGTGAAAGTGTAGAAAACGGTTTAACTGGTTTATGGAATTTCGTAATTTCACCGTTGGGATAGATTAAATTACGGATACTCGTTTCCAAATTTTCTTTCAAAAGCGTTATGATTGGAAATAAATTTTTACGAGGCACTGCAAAAAATGTTTAAGTCGTGACAAACAAATTGCTGCCAGTACTGCAAAGAAAAACCGGCACAAAATACCCGTAGCGGATGATAGATGAGAGCGCAGGGATTTTGGTCCGCAAGATGTTAAATTGTTGTGGATGAGTTGCGCGAGACGGACACGTCAAATTGCGGAAGTCTGCGGTGAGATTTACAAAATTAATGCTTACTCGCGGTTATCTCTACAAAAATCTTGGTGGAGAAAAGTGGAGATTTCAATTTAACATAGCTTCATTGCCATCGTTGGATTTCTATATCTGACTTACGGCGACTCTAGGGTATTTTCAATTGAGATTCTCCGCGGTATTATACACATTTTGAATACCGGCACCGTACAATATTTGGAATTCTACCGTTGGTTTCTATAGTCAGTGAGCGCGTATAATATGCTCCTTGTATATACGACACCGTCTTCCCTACGCATATTCTCCGAAGAAATTTCACCCGCTGTACTTATTGTCAGACCATCCATGGGTCATGTATTATGGTCCCCAAATATGATCCTTTCAACTACAATCCGATGCAAATTCATATTTTAAAATCTATCCCCAAAACACTTCCTCGAAGCTTATATAAATAAATCTGTCTCTATTGACATTCAATATAAATCTTTTTTATAAACTACGCAAAACATTTTCTTCTCAAACAATAAGACTTCAACAAAGGATAATACTTTTTTAAATAGATTTCAATCTTCATCAAATCCTATACAGGACATTTACCATTTGCCATATTCAGTTTAAACCTCTATTTAACCTGACTATTCGTTATTTCACTCGAGCAAGAAGTATGTTTATATTACAGACACACCCGTTTCCTATCTTCTCCCGCTCGTTCTTTACGAGGATAAAGCGACAAAGCGAAAAGCAAGACCCACTCGCGGATCTCATGTTCGTTATCAAGGATTTTTCTCTCTCCCCCGTTCGCCTCTGCCGAAATCATCAACTGTCGGCACTTACTCCCTGTATGGACTCCGCAGTATTCGGGGCCGACGAGGCGGCGAGGCCGCGGCAGGGGGCATCTTGTTTCTGTCTCATTACCGATAATAGGAGGCAGTAGGGGCGGTACTTTCGCGGGGCCGCTCGAGAGGGTGGAAGATTCGAAAGGTCGGCCCGGAATAAAGCGGTGGATCGATGGGCGGTGATTGGATCGCCTATACGGTGCCTCCCACGGACGCCACCGCGCCGGAAATTACTCGCGGCGCAGTAACGCGGCATTAAATAATAATTTGGCTACGGCCTGAGCACCGCTGATCTCGATAATATGGAAAGTTTATAGTGCCGCATAAAGTACAGGGCCTTGCGGGGCAGCACGGCCACGGCTTCGTCGCCTTCCCTCAGCTCCTGTTTATGGCCAGGGCCGTATCGCGATTCCGCGGCTCGTTTCTTGGCCGACGCTTCGCGGTCGCCTTTACGACACCCTTGCTTGCGGCTCTTTTCCTTACTCTCTGACCCCATTGGTTCCCTGCTGCTTGTCCTGACGGACATTCGGCAATGAGTTTTGTCTTGGTTAATCTTTTAGCTAATACACGCCGCCATAGTGACTTTTCTCTGATTGATACTTTGGGAAGGAGGGCCACTGTAATGGCTCGCTCGCTTATTTTGCTTTTTGATCTTGTTTTTATAAGAGTTAGGAAATCATGGACTGTGGTGCATGTATATATAATCCATAAGGGGTGACAAAAGAGTATGAGAAAGGAATACTTGGGCGAAGAGCTGGTTGTGAAGTACAGAAAGTGCGGATAGAAAGATAAGAGCGTAAGGACATTAAGAATCGGTAAGCGCCAGTGAACGATCGAAAATAGAAAGCGAAAGGGAAGAGTTTTTATAATAGGATGCAACATTTTTAGCTAGGATTTTAGAAGGATAGGAAGGTTGAGGGCAGGGAACATATAGGGGAGTGAATGTAATTTAGGCCAGAATTACTTTGTAATTATTATATTATATATAGTAAAATGGTGTTGGTAAAAGTATGGTTCAGTAAGAAGGTTGAAATGTATACAGAGACTATTGAAACTATTGTTGATAGATAAGAGTTGAGATTTAGTATAGAACTGGTCATCGTATTTGTTTACAAATGGCAACGTCACCGAATTCTCTAACAAACACTCTACTCCCAAAACTCAACACTTTCTTCGCAAAACTTCTCTCCGAAAACTTTATTAAGAACTCTTTCTCTAAAACCTTCTCTCAAATCAGACTGCAAAAATCCCATACAGATTCCTTTACATAGGCACATACATTCTCCATACATAGACACACATATATTTGTCCATACATAAACACACACACACACACACATATTTTCATCCGTCCAAGGCCATAGGACACTCAAAATTCCAATGCGTTTTATATACATTTTCTTACGACGGGCGACGTGCTGTCCGCCTCTAGGGCTGCATTATTCTTACGATAGATTATTTATATTCTACACTCGACACGCGGGAAATCCCTACTTCGAGCAAACATCCTGAGCACCATTCAAAATTCTCACTCACCACATATATACTGTATTATATTGAAAGAAATAAAAGCAGAAAGTTTATTGTAACGTGTGACTTTGCTTTCCATCTGACATATGTATATCTCTCCATCTCTATCATCCTTTTAACCTCCGCCTCCCCTCTTCACATTTTGATTATTTTTGTCAGTTGGAAACGTCTTTATATGGGAATATTTAAAAATGTTTTGACTTATCAAATGTGATTTAAGGCTAACGCAAACTTGAGAAACGGCATAGTGAAAAGCACTAGATCCCGATCGAGATACTAACGTCGTTCGTATGCGGTCCGCGGTTGAGTAATGCGCACAGTAGTACAGGTCCGTGTTTAGTGCCACCGTAGCTAAAAGGTTAAGGGTAATGTGTGGATGCTACTCCCATTGGAGTATTGAATTACGGACATTCCCCTCCGTGGCTTCGGTAATCGACTCGCGTACACGCTGGTTGGGATCTGAGCCGATAATGTCCGTGTATAATACACGAGCGTTGTAAACGGATGTCTTGCCGATTCGGCGGTTTAAAGAGAGCTCCTTGGTAATCTTACGTCTCGTTGTCGACAATGGCGTGTACTATTTTTCTTAACATCAGTACTCTCAGGCGCTGCAATACATATATATATATATATATATATCGAAAAAATAATGCTTTTTCTTGGCATTTAAAACAGGTTTCAAATTAGATTAAGAATATTTCTTCCTTCAATCCTGGCGAGAAGAGCATTTTGAACATGTTCTTTGAATATCTATAATTTCATTTTCATTTATATTACTGTGCAAATTTATTTCTTTTATTATTGACATACATTTGCGAACTACCCTCTGTACTATCGTTCAAGGCCTTAGAATATCTTTTGCATATAATGCTTCTTACATGCCAATTATGTCGTATACGTACCAGTATTATAATATTCTCGGATAACAAAAGTTTTTAAAAGCAAAATCTTGTAAAAAACATGGCAGTATTACTTATAACAAAGATACGATTTCCAATGACATTTTTTCTGTCATACTTCGAGGGTAATACGCCCAATTTTTTGATTTGCACCGAATCTTATAATACTTCTCATTATACTTCTTCTGAAAATAAAGCACGGGCGAAAGAGGTTTTCGTGCTCAAAAAATAACGCATAGCGCGGTTTATTGACAGCCGCTTCGTTGATGAAAGTCGTTAATCCTCGAATTTATATAGCGGCGCATAATTATGCCGCTAGATGTTTTTGTTTTGAACGCCACCAGTGTCTCTTCTTTTGCCTTGGCTTTCATAGGAATAACGCGGCTCAGCGTCGAAAATGCATTATGTATACGCAGCAATTAGCGTGCAACGCGCCGTTGCCCTTTATCTCGAATACAAAACTCTTTTCGCAACATTCAAATCTAATTTCTTCCCGGGCGTATAATTAAACTGGCGCATTAGCATCGGGGATAAATTTCGAGGTATTTAACGAACTAAGGATATAATAACTTTCTCGACTACGTGAAAAACAAGTACGGGTTCAAAACGGATTAATGTCGCGTATAATTTAAAAAAGCAATACGAGAATCTCGTGTTAAGGAGAGAAGTGGGATTAAATTAGAAACGGTCACGATTCATAAAACTGCATTTAAATTTATCACTTAGTCAGAAGGCGAATGATTTTATTAACAATATGTGAGTTAAACGTGAAGCAAAATGAGTTTATTTACATTCGTGATAATAACACTGTATATATTTTATAGAAATGTGATGTAAACGATATAAGAAGTATAATAATATTAATATGATTATGGTCACAGAAATACCTTATGCTAATGAAATTGACAATAGAGTATATCCACTATTAGACATAACTTTAGATGGAACTGTAAACTTTCCTGGTAACCGTTGATGAAAGATATTTGAGTTCTACGATGGAATCTCTAAGCCTCTAACTGCACAGGATTCGAATCGTAGATTTCCTGCAAACTCTCCGTCCTTCGTTCCTCGTGTTTTCTCGCCTTCTTGAAGAATTACCTGGGGAAAACAGCGGGAGGAAAAGAAAGCAGACATTTCGTTAGGATTTAGGAATCCAATTTGTCCGCTTACACAGAAGTGTGCCAAAGATCAGATTCTTCGTTGCTGACGTGTCTATGTATGAAGTAATAAGCCAACAATGGAAGATATCGATTACTGTGATTTTTATATATTTTATAGATAGGCGTAAAACACATATCTTTCAAAACGTTCATTGTAAAAATATTTACGTATGTATGTAGGTGTTTAAAAACGCTTTTCGTAAAAATAAAATAAGTCCTTAGATAAAGGTCACAATATAAAAAATATTGTTGGAATAGATAATAAAGATTCGCGTCAATCCGCGTAATCTCGTGTCTTAGCGCATTCAATCATTTGTACAATTAGACGAAAGATATAGTTTTACAATTAAAATTCTATTCAACAACAAACGATTACGTGGCTTATTGCGTGTATACGAGTAGAATACCAGATTGCATGAACAACCTTCTCTGTTCGAGCACCTCATTATTAACTCGCTTTAAAGGAGATGCTGCACTGTTGGTGTCCAGTAGATGCTCTGGTATTTCTACTTTAAAACATACGTCTAGTCAAGATCTTGATTGTCCCTTTAGATATAATGGTGAAATAAACAAGCTCAATTAACGAGAAAATGCTAATTCGTCGTTGTGGTAGAGAAAGTCTAGCTTCAGAATAAAAAAATATGCAAACGTAAATTACAGCAACGTGACCAGTAAAGTCTGCATATATTTCTTTCACTTTTGCGTAATTTAAAATATGGTACATTAAAGTGTTCTTGTTTTTTCTACAATGTTTTTAATGTAATGCTCGGTACATAAATTGTACTTAATGCTTAGAAAGCGAATTTTTAGCGCGCGTAAACGTTTTTAGAAACTAAATCGCCTCTGTCTTTCATATGTACTTGCATAAAATCCAACATTTATCAGTTGCATTTAAATTACAATTTTTTTTTCATTTATATTCCATAAAATATCCTTGGTTGTATGTAAGATCAAAAGACAAATGGCAGTTTTGTACCAATTTTACAAGAAAGAAAACTGTGTCTAAATTCACCCAAGTATAAAAGGACGAGTACACACCTTTTATATGGTGAAAATCGACAATGTTAGAGTTGATATTCTTAAGAATTTATTAAAAACCGACGTACGTATGCGTTATTCTGGAAGAGTAAAACATGAGGATCTTACGATCCTTCAGCCGAGCTTATAAATGGTGGGCATCGCGCTTGTTGAATATCACGTGCCAGGAGCTTGGTTTATATAAGATGAGAATAAAAGGAATTAAAAAAGTACACTCTAGTTCACCGCGGTTAAGCTTGTTCACTTTTTGCTCGGTGCTCTTGTTTTCCTCCTCCTGAGCTGATTCCGCTGCTCCCTTTTTCCTGTACATTCTTTCCAACTCGCATACACGAAAACAGACCTTGGTAAAATGGAAGCAATATCGTGTCTAATTACGTAGAAACACCATTGTCTCTAACACTGAAATGTATGAAAGCAACGAAACCTTGAGGTTCGTTGTTTAATCATGCATTTCCAGCTCTGAAATGTGCTGACGGTGGATAAGCTTGTTTAATTTAGTTACATTTCACGTTTACGTAGTTTGCAGTAGAGATTAATGTCCTTTTTCTGGTTTCTCACAGTTTTCAAAGTCTTTCCCCTCTTGAATATATTTTCGACCCCGACTGCTAAGGGTATCTGACGTGGGACCTACTGTTTTTAAGGTTGATTCTGATCCACCAGAACTAAACCAGAGATGATGGGCGGGATTCAAATACGAATTTCTTGAGTGACAGTGGTCTGACAGTGAGCTTTTAGTTTGGACACTGTAGATCCTTGAGACTGACAGCGAACTTTTTGTTGGGGCGACATTGGTCCGTGAGACCGGCGTTGTCAAGGATTAATGAATGAATGGCAATTAAAAAACTAATGTTATAACTTTAATAGAGTTTATTAGACAGAATTACTCTGACTAAACTTGTTGCTCGAAATGATATATATCCTGAAACAACTGGTCCTTGCGAGCAGCAACCATCTTTAATGCAGTTTATTAAAAAATTCTAAGGAAAAATATGGTTGAGATTTGCACATATCACAATAAGTAACGACTTATTCTGTGAATGTTCTAGCTAACACGCGCGAAACTTTTTGTATTTGCACGGATAGCGCATTTGATGAATCATCATCCACTCGTCTTCCCAACATTTAAAGAATTCTGGCTAACAATACTTTTTGAAAATTGTCACTGTAAAAATTAAGTTTTCTCTGGACAAATAGACCTTTACACTTCCTTGGTTTTTGCCAACTAATCGCCTCTTGGAGGCTGCCTTTTTGTCCTTCTTTATCTTATTATCTTGTGTTTATAATTCGTATCGGCGCCAACGTGTCAGCTATCGGTATATTTTGTATATTCTTGCATTGATTGCATCATTGTGTGTCTGCTTATATCCCACGTCGCCGTGTGTTGACTTACCGCCTGAACGAAAAGCAGTCAGCCTCACGCTCAACGCGTTAACTCTTTCCCCTACCACCACGAGGGAAACTCGTGATAAGGAATTTGGGATATAAACAATAAACACGAACTTGACTCGTAGTACTGCCATTGGACCATAATTACTTCCCAGACATCTTAAAATTATTATTTGTGTCCAAAAGTTATTTGCAATTTCACAATTTGTTTCCATGCGCCGAAATATACATGTTATAAGACGCATACATTTTGCACAAGTTTGAACGTGTTTCTTGTTTATTATGGCTCGAGCAATCAGGAGCAAGTTGGTAGGGGTTAAAACAGCAGTAGATCACAGATAAAATGACTTTAGCTGCGGGCGCAAAATAAATAAAAATCCTCTGTTCTTCTTTATTTACCTCTCAGCCCCCTGACTCTAAGTCTCTCTCTATTTTTCGTTGGTTTCGTCGTCTAATAGATTTAACCCGGATGCATGACTATAAGTTCCATAATATAACATAGTCGTTGAGGTTATGGTCGCCGCAAAGGACGGCCAAAAACCGAGTGGAAGTTCCTCGCTGCTTCATGGTTACCAGAAGCTGTACCAGATATTCCATAAACCTTGTTACACACCTTTACAGCTGATAACTCACGCAACTTCATGCTCTACCTCGGTTGAAAGCGATCCAAATCAACGATCGATCTATCGCTTCCAAGTGCGCATGCGCGCTCTTGGCACAGCCTGTATAATCGTTTTTCGCTCTCCTGCCTTATCTCGTCCCGCCTTGCTCGGCCCTTCGTCTTCTTCTCCCCTCATTGCCCTCGCCGTCGTGTACGTCTCGGACGGAAATTATTTCCCTGTAAAATAGCTGAGCGCGAACAACGGCCTGGCGGCAGCGCCTCGCGCGATTATGTAAAAGCTATGCTAATAGAAATTGCATAGAAAAATCCATTTATGACGCTGGCAAGAGCGTAAGAGAACGTCGCAGTTATGGCGGGTTGGTCGAGGAAGGAGGAGGAGGAAGAGCGGGGGGATAAGGGTCGGTGGAAAGGTGGGGGAACCGGGCGGAGAAAGGGGTGTATTCGGCTGTAATGAAAAAAACTGGGGAAATTATGCAAATGCAATA
Organism: Ampulex compressa; assembly: GCA_038496175.1. Taxonomy (NCBI): domain Eukaryota; kingdom Metazoa; phylum Arthropoda; class Insecta; order Hymenoptera; family Ampulicidae; genus Ampulex; species Ampulex compressa. The sequence goes on along the minus strand of JBCFXI010000444.1, from coordinate 43,230 downwards.
ATGTATGCAAAATGGGACGAATACCGGTTAAACTTGCCGGAATCGATATGCACCTAGCACAGTTTTTGTTTCTCCGCCGATTGGCGATTCACTCGTTCGATCTTTAATATCCTGGCCGCCCTCTAATATTCTGTGCCCCTATACGGCTCGGTGGGAGTCCGTGCCGATTTCTTTCCGTGATAAATATGTGCGCGTGTGTGTATGTTTGCATGTGGGTGTATACGCGTGTGTGTGTCTGGCACGATTAGCTCTCTAGAGAGAGCCCGGAATGGATAACGATTCATCGTCTGTTATCGTTATACATATATGTATGATGTGCTTCGCGCAGCGGTCATTTATTCGTATTTATTATGATGCCAGTGTCGTTTTATTTTGTGTAGAATTTATATGCGGTGTCACGACTTGTGACTAATCGTCACGGACTGGTCATAAGGATATGAGGCGTGCGGTGAGGGTTTGCTCTCCGTAAGAGATTTTGATCGTTTAAGAAGTTTTTTCTTGAGTTTTTACTGTTGGCGTAATTTTTTATCCTTGGAGAAAAGTATGTTTATATTGTGGTAGTTATACAGAAAGGGTCTGTTGTATGTCGAGGAAAAACGTATATTCTTGTAACAGTTTTTATCGAAAAGATTAGTTTTATGGAGAGATATGATATGAGATATGATATGAGACAAGAATCGATATGATACTGACGCAAAAGTGCCATTGTGATCCCAAGGTTATCATTTATTTCTGTACATGAGCTATGAAAAATTTGATTTGCGAATTTAAGAAATTTATTTTGCGTGTGATTTTTTATATCACAAAATAATAGACAAATTCGTTATTTTGATTCGATAATTATTATCATGTATCACGGCATACCAAGCTAAAGAAATTTTGTCGAAAGTCTATCGTTTGTATTCCATCAATCATGAATGGAACGGTATTGCATATCAACCGCGTCAACTTCGTGAAACTTCGCCACATCATATTTTACCATATTTCCTCACGGATACCCAGAGTGCCTTGGAGTTAGCGACTTTACTTCGGGGTCTCTTAATTAGAACTTGTCGAGATAGGCCAAGAAGCGTGACCCAATTCTGGACGATCTTGTGGACGTACGATCACCGAAGTAATTTCGAAGAAACCAAATTACTCGCACTTAGGATCATTCAAATTACGCGCTCCTCACTAGGCGCGTTCTCGTGAACCCTTCAAGCAGGAAATAAGCATGAAAGCATTCGATGATATGATAGCCGCAGTTTGCGAGAAAACTTGGTAGTTTCAAATAGCTAAGTCCGGTTCGCTTTCGTTCCGCTATCTTAATTAAGGGGTTTATCCTTGATAAACGTTAAGAGTACAATAGCCTCTGGTCTGTTACCATTGTCTTGGTCATTTCAAGGGACCACGTGTCCTTTATGCGTTCGAATTTCGAAGGATATTCCCCGCAATTTTACTTAGTCAGCGCAACGACCGAGCGCACACATCCTGCGGTGCGATGATGAGGGAAATAAAATCAGGTCAGGGTGGAAATAACGTTCATTTGAACCGTAGACGACCTCGACCGTAAAAGTGCCTATTTTAGCCTTTGAATTCCTCGATCGGGATGACTGCTAATGTCCTGGGACATTCGTGCATATAGATATAAACAGTTATCTAAATTTCGACTCACGTTGAAAACCTTTTCTCCCAGATTTTACTTCGGAATTTTTTTTGTACACGTGAAAATAATTTTCTATCTTCGGTATTTGAAACGACTAATTCAGGACGGTGATTAAAAAAATGGCAGTTTAAAGAAAAGATTATAAAATTTGAAGTCTTGAGTAGAAGAAAACCTTGTAACATTTATTTTAAATAATTAAAATTTGAAGACTTTTTATTAGAGTTTGTCCGGATGCAATATTTTTATTTTGTTCCTATTGATATTTGAGTAATTATGCATGTCCAGGAAGATTATTGTGATTAGTTTAGTTAAAAATGGAATCTAGTAGAAAAATACGCAAGATCTAACTGGTATCCAAAATTAAAACATCGATACTAGTACAGATGCATTCGTTTTTCTTCTTTTGTTTTTATCAGTGCATTGCAGATGTACAAAAATATGTCCGATATAATGGGGTTTACATATATCACTCGTTCTACGATTTTATGTACATTCACCGAGAGAATACTTTCATTTAAAGTAACAAAGCGCAGTGTGTTCTGAAAGGAGTGATTTCTCAAGGATCATTAGGAACGGCGAAGCTTTGTCTCTTCATCTTTACACTGTAACAGTTCGCCTTGAAGAAAAGCGACAATTATAGCAATTAGTTCATAAAGCGAAGAAAGATACATCGTCGTTAATTAATGCACTTGACGTTTTTCTATAATACAAAGTCTGACTCAGCAGCCTTTACGGTCAGAGGTAACTTTGAAATCCAGCATTTAATTCAGTTCCTTACGCTTTTTCCAAACGTTAAATTATCACGTTCCTTTTATGTTTTTACTGTTCGCACGGAGTTAAAAATTTTTAATTAATCTCAGATATATTATGGAGCGTCTTAATTAATCAGGTTTACTGTATTATTTTTATTTTATTATTAATCGACTAGTCTAGATTTGGAGATGTTTAAAATAAGAACTTGTATAACTCATACTACTTCAAAATTTTACAAAACTGTCGAAATCCAATTTTGACATACGTTTCAGTATCAAAATAAATTTTAACTAGCAGGCAATTCAATACGTAATTAAATACGCAATGTTAACATTGTTCAATTAAGAAATCATACAGATAATTTGTGACGTTGGACTTTTATATTTGATTTATTAGATGGTTATTTAATAAAGCTGATATTAACCTCGATAGATTTTTCACAACGTTTGTTGTTGGAAAAATGAAAATCTCCATTGCCAAAGTTTTTAAACCATACACATGCCAAATCTATCCTATCGTTCGACCTGCGTTTCCCGTTTTTCTGAAATAAAAATATACAGTTGCACCAAAATATAAATTTTCATCGCTCACATTCAAAGTACGATTAAATCAACAGAATTGAAGCAAATCGTGGTAAGTCCTCCTTTATAACGACTCCTTAAAATCTCAACAACGGCAATGTTTCAACATATTCTAGCCTAGTAAGGCTGATTGTTATCAAAACACAAAAAACTGCCAGGAATACGAAATTGCTCATAGAAGTTACAGAATACACAGGACGCCAATGTTCTCCTCGTTTTCCAATCGAGGTTGCTTTTTTAACGTAAAGCATCGAATTTAAAATACGCTCAGCCCGAGGGAGTGACACACCCTCCTGAGATCCGGAGATAAGGATTCCTCTCTTTTCTCGATCTGGACGTGCGGATTATTGCGCCGCAAATTATTCTAGAGCCAGTTACCGACAGGAATTGGACAGCACGTGCGACGACGATAAGGACATCGGTAATGCCGGCAGAAATTGGGACGGGCGGTGGTCGCAACGCAATAACACGAGGAGACAATCCGCGGGGCGAACTTTCACGGAATAAAAAGTAACGAGGGTGACATTCGTTGAATGAGGGTCACGTCGGTTTGATGCCGTGAAATAGAATAAGATCAGGTCTGTTTTGGTATCGCGACCGGTATCCTTTCGGTAGATTCGAGCAACTATGAATATTTTCGAAATGACGGATAAAATTAATTAATTTTAATATAAAGTATATCGCTTGAATATATTTAGAATGAAATTAATTCCCAATGTAAACAATGTAGGATTTTAATATGAAATATTACGTTAGTTCTTTTCATTGTTGCTTTATTGATTTTAAATAGGACAAAATTTGAAGTAAATTGTAAATAATTTCTGCTACTTATAATATTACCCAGAACTCGTCGTTATTTTAGTTACTATAATGATTTACTGTTGTAAATTTCGATTGTGCATTCTTGAAGATGTCTGAGTTCTTTAAATAATTAATCCTTGAGTAATTTCATATTCTTAAAAGAAAAAAAGAGATTAAATGTAAGTGATGGATCATTGCATAATCGATAAGTAATCTTATTGATTTACAATAATCCACAAATATTGAAGGACATGCCAACTGATTTGAGACAAATCATTACAAGTGAAATATGAATTTCAAGCAACCGTAGATTATAGCAGGATTAATAAGGAACTGGCCACTCACAAAGCAATAGTTGAACCGGTCGAAAACTCTGCTTTTTCTCAGTTTCATAGTTTCAAACAGAAGAATTAAAAATCTAGGAGTTTAAATCGTTTAGCGCTAATATCGTGCCCGGCCGCAGAACCCAGATTCAGTATTCCACATCATTCCACCGGTACTTTTCGTTGAAGCGGTGTTTCTGCATTATGTATCTGTCTGCTGAGTTTTAGTTTCTCGAGATTCAACATCGCCGAACGTGATTACCAAAAGGAGCAGCTCGGCTCTCGCGTAATTCGCGATAAAAGGACGGATAACGAAGGCGAACGTCATAAAAGAACGGACGATAAAGTGGAACGGTACATTCGTGTCAGCCTTCAGTAGGAGATCCGCACGTCCAAGAGCTTAGATCACTTAGTGCCGATATGCTGCTTTGTTAGAAAGTTCACACCTCGTTCTCCGTGGCTTTAAATGAGCATTTTCCCTCGGATACGTCCATAGAACTTTGGGCAGCAAGCTCTTCGTGCATAGCAGCCGAGTGAAGTAAATAGCTTAAAAGTTTCAACGACTGTCGTTTGAATTCATCCCCGTAGTAAAACTTTTTTAATTATGAGATTCATCGCGCGAAAGGCTCTATCCTTCGAGATTTTATTACATTTTACAGTACATTGGGTGCAACATTCGTTCCTACGAATGCCAACTGTTTCATGATAGTAGTTTATCGTCAGAATGGGGCACACAGCAAATTGCGGAACAATCGAGAACCTTGAATAAGCTAAACAGACACGATTGCAAAGACACTATCAAGAATTCCAATGAATGCCATGACATTTTTATAACATCGTGATAATGCATTGAAGAATTGTGCGAATGTAAGTTAAATCATAAACTATTCGATTGTATGTGGAATGAACTGAGACATATTTTATACTCGTAATGGGTTACCAAAGTTGATCGACTGTCTGATTGTAAATGCATAGTCTTTATACAGTTACACGCCTTCGAACTAGAAGGCAACGCTTCGAGGTCATTAATCTACAAAGGCTCATTAGCTTGCATGGAATTATCTTGGGAAAACGTGTTGCAGGGACAACGACCGCCTACCATTTGTACTGGCTATCGTTAATTACTCGGAATATCGGGTACATCGAGAGCTCATTGGCATTCAGCATTCCAGTCTTGTCAATAACGATCCACTCACGACGCTTATTTCCGTACATAACCTGCTCTATGCACATTAGTTATCGTATTTTTGATAATTGATAATTGTATGTAAATAATAGAGATAGTAAGCTTTTAAAAAGAAAAGTATAAAGCCGTAGAAGATGCGGCAAAAAAAAAGAAAACAGTTGTAATTGGAACGGCAGGAATTAAAAATATTTGTGCTTCATGAGTACGAAATATTGTTGATGTTTGAAAATATTTGGGGTTTTGTTTATGTGATTTGTTTAATTATATTTTAATCGCGCAGAAGCCTAAAAGGTTTTTTTTTCTTTAAGTATCGTAACGGTCCGTTGTAATATGCAATGAAGAAAGAGTGTTCTTTATGAGAAATATTGACTGTCCAGGTTTCATCAAACCATCTATTCAAAAAAAGTAAATACACTATGATTACACTCGAGAAATTTTTCCGCAACTTTCCTTTTGCAAGACCAGAACGATGTGAAAATGAAACAAGCAAAACGAAAGGTAGACAAAAGGATTCTGTCAACCTCTTTGTTCAATTCGTTTCGATTTTTGCACGATGGTATTTAATATAGTATGCTCTCAAACTCCGCCAGTTTTTTTAGAATATATTCTTGATTATAAATTATGGCATTATAAGTAACGCACTGCATTTGAATTTTCATACTCGTGCAGAAAGCGTATTGTAATTTTTCACATAAATGTTTACTTTGAAAATGCAAAGTAAGTCGAATTTTGCGGTTTTCATAGAAAATTGATGTAAGAAATTCAAATTTTCTTTTGTTTTACGGTGATTTAATGCTGTAAAAGTTTAAATACTGTGGAATGCAGCATTTGGGTGCATTACCGATAAGTGGTGACGAACCCTCGTGGGACAAAAAGGTCTAATCGTAGGGGCGATTGTGAAGTACCAAAGGCACCACCAGAATGTCAAGATGGTAAGGACAGTGAGGTTTGATAAGTGACAGTGAACGATCGAATACAGAAAGCAAAAGGGAACAGCTTTATAATAGAAAGCGCGCCAGAAAGTCCTGCAAGAAAGTAAAGTTGTAATTAATACATCATATATTAAATGCACTACAACTCGAGCACAACAATTTGAAACAAGTACCAATCGCAAAAATGGTCTACAGCACCTCGAGAGCGGTGACCCCCACCACGAAAAATCCATTAAACATGCTCAGACAACTCGACTTATCTACCGTAAATAATATTTTAACATAATATACATCGCATAATAAAAAATACATATTAGCGCTATCCGCAAAGCACGTTAAGTGCGTGCGGCACTCAACGTATTAATACACCGCCGTCAAGATTCATATTGCGCGAAAAAGTATTCAGCTATCGCCATCGCCACTGTCGCGCGCGGGCCGCTCGCGCGATGCGCTTCAATTCAGCGCGGTTAGGAGTCAAAGGGTTAACAGCCAAAAGGACTTTAATTTGTCCAACACTCTAAGGTGATTCCAAGCGAACCTCTCTTCTTTTGCCGGCCAGTGCATTCCCATTATCTCCTTACGAGACGCAAAAACTCCAGCTTAACGGGCGCAGCACTTCGACAGCCACGTCCCCATTTAAGGTCTCTCGAATCGCCGTCGGATGGCCGCCGTTGGACAATGGGCAATTTTCCACAGAGACGAGAAGTTTCGTGGGCAGCCTCGGAGACGATTAGATAGGGGCCAGGGTAATGGCGGGAGGTCCAATCTGCATTCGTAATGACGAACGTGGAAGGTGACACGGTGTCTGACCTCGGTGCAGGGACATCGGCCATCTATTAACCCCTGGGGCCATACGACCCTCTCCTACCTGGCGCCCCTACCTAGACCACGCATGGCCCTCCGTCATGGGCAACGCTCCGAGCCATCCCTGCGACGCTCCCTAACGACCCTCGAGCATCCCTCCACACCGGTGCAACCTCAACGTACGAGCCACGCTGGTGCACCGGGCAAGATAGGCTGGAAACTCCAGGCGGAAGACTCTGGTTCGAATCTCAGCCATCGCTGATGCAGTCGACCGCTTTCGACGTGTGTATCGTGATTTTAGTCGTTTGACATACACGTTGAAGTATGGTTGATAAAATGATCAAAGGAGATAGATTAACTGATATTAGTATTTGATGGTAGAGATTTAATGTATTGTAGCTATGATGATGTGCGCGATAAGATAGGCTTGGAAATTTACATGGAAGATTCTGGGTTGAATCTGAGTCATCACTGATGAAGAAGCCTTCTTTCGACGTGTGTACCGTAATTCTAGTTATTTGGCATCTATCTTGAAATATGGTTGTTCAAATGATCAAACAAACTAGGTCAAATGATAATAGCACTTGATGCTAGAGATTGGATTCATTGAAGCTACGGCGATGTACCCGATGAGATAGGTTCGAAAATTTACGTGGAAAACTCCAGTTCGAATCGCGTCCATCGGCGGCGGAGTATTTTTTTCTAGAACATGTGCATTTTCTTCTAGTAGTTTGCTATTCACCTTGATATATAGTAGATACTTGATTAAATGATTTTAGTGCTTAATGCTAGAAATGAAATGTATTAAAAGTACGGTGATATAACAGACTGAATGGGCTTAGATTTTCACACGGAGTATTCCAGTTCAAATCTTACGCGTCGTTGATGGAACATTTTTTGTGCAACTTCTGCACACATGTATACACCTACATTGTATTTAGTTCCAACAGCGAGCAAGCAAGCTGTGTTCTCTGTGTGCCTCGGTATATCACTGTGTGACTACTTTTTCTTCTTGCGTCGTAGTTGATTAATTTCATTCTGGGTGTTTCGTAAATAACATCTGGGACGAAAAGAGAAAAGAAAGGATTCTATATTTCGTCCTGGGATTTCTTGTGAAATTATTAGTAAAGCTGTCTTAAACTTGCGTAAATTTGTTTCCCTTTGAAAATTGTATGTATAGAAATGCCAGAATGACAGAAGTACTTGCGAGAATGGTAGCTCACTAGCAATCCTGCTTGATGTACCCTGATGTGCGTCGATGAGAAATATCTATGTTCCTGCGCCGCCATTCCTTTATAACCGAAGTTTCTTGCAAACTTCGATACTCCGCTTGTATCTCCCTCCAAGTGTAATCTCATATCCTTGAAGCGTGCAAAAAAACGAGGATGTAAAAAAATGGATCGAAGTATAAGACCGACACGTAACCATTTGATTTACAATAATCTACAAATTTGAAAAGAAAAGATGACTGATTTATAGTAAAACAATAGAATGTTGCTTAGAAGTTATTCTGGGTTCTACAAGGTTGAAACAAGCAGGTTCTAAGGTAAATGATCTTAATAGTTGGTGCAGAAAATCAAACAAACCTAAGCTATTGCTGTCTAAAGGGCCTGGGGGCACATGTATCGGTTGATGCGTAGCCAAACGTAGACTTGCTGTACATATGTATAGATGTTATATGTTTGTATTGTATATAACCCCTCCCTTTCCATCAAAGTCCTACGACATTTACTTGCGTTTCACGGGGACCTTGAAGTAATCGAGATTGTTCGAACATTTCTACCAAAGCAGCATATTTTTCCATATTTGACATTACTGCCAATCTGTGTGATAAGTGTGGGTAATGATATATGCAAAATTTTATTAAAATCATGAATGGTATTTGAACATAATGCTCCCAGTCCTCTTGCTCAGTAAATTGAAAAGTAAAAGCAGTTTCACTGCTCATCAAGACCACGTCATCTTCTTCAATGATATTTAGTTGTTTTTTTTTTTAACACGTACTATTGAGTTTTTGGCAGTAGGTGAACAGAATTGATTTTAGTTTGATATTTGCACGGATTTAGACGCTGATCCAATAATCTGTGAACCGAATGATTGTATATCATGTATAAAATTATCAAGGATTGAAAGAACGAAGAGGAAAACATTTATCGCAGTCATTTTAACGTGTGTCTGATACGACGAATAGTTTTTCCGTTATTTTTTCGTGTTCTAACCATTTTTTACATACAAAACTGCATAACTTAAATACATTTAATTATAGAATTAAAGTGTGTTTAACACGCAAGTGTGCTCAAACTTTTCGAAGTGACTGTACATCATAAACACGCCACTCAGCATACTCTTGTCCAGACGTGTAGGTATACATGTACGATCGTGAGCATCTCGGCTAATTGTAAGATACACTCGGTGTCCTGAAAACAACCTTAAATTATTGTAAAGCATCCTACGTATCAAAATCCAAAAACTTTTTAATGCTTTTAGCCCCGTAAGTCTCCCGTTTTAAGATTGGTTTTATAAATAGATGTTTTATAAAGCAAAGTTGGGTAGCTTGTATTAACAGTTTAATAAGAATTATTTAAAAATGTTTTTGTTGTAAATTTAAAAATTCTCTTATTGGCCGGTCCAAATTTAAACTATGGAAAATCATTAATTTTTTAATAAGTACGTCTCAAAGTAGAATATTAATATATAATAGCCACCAGCTACGTATATTGCATCTATAAGTTTGTTGACAAACATTAGTTTTATCATCAAAAACGTTTTTAGGAAAAACTGACCCAGTTTGAGTACAAAATTCGAAAAACGTTGAGGGGGACGAAAACTTCTAAATATCACGCAAACATAGTTACCGATTAAACGAGCATTTTACTTGTAGTTTCGGCGTCAGTAGTTATGGTCTTTATACCGATACAACATATCTTATTTTACATAAATTGTCGAGGTAGCATATTAGCGACAAATAAGAAGAATTTAATGAGTTTTCCAACTTACAATCGATGCAGATTTTTAATTTCGCCGACCAAGAAAGTCCAGGTGCATATACACGAATAAACCACAGTTATCTGATAAATGGTATGTTTAGTAACCGCATACTTAATAACTGTGATAAGTAGCGCTGGTAAAAACAACAGCAGAATCGGAAAAGTCGTCGGTATGGCTATAAAAGAAAAGATATGCCCTTGTGATATTTTATATCTCTTGCAAAGTAGAATTGGTTCGAGATATGATTAAAAAACTGGGATATTTCGCCAGCATTTCTCATTTTAACGCTTTTAATTGGGTTTTGCCATTATTATCATTTGTTGCATGAACCAAAAAGCAACATTTTTGCGTAAAAACGCGATGGAAGAAAGCAAGAAACGGAAACGAAAATGAATGAACAGCACTGAAAGCGAAAGAGGAAAATGTAGAATGAATAGAAAGGGTAGAGAACGCGTGAAAAGAGAATATAGGTAGCGGGTGTCAAGATAGGGTAATATCACATCGTAAATAATTCTATATTATAGTTCGTTGCGCTTTTTACGTTATTTTTATTGACCTGCTCTTATGATCAATTATTGTTTTCTCATAAATTGATCAAAGTCTTAAGTTTGTTTCACATAAAGTATGGAGGCATAGAGCAGAATAACTCTAATTCTAAAGATTCTATGTCTAGTTTTAAGCTGTATCTCTAATTTTATTGCTGGAACAATGCATTATTAATATGCTGTGATGTAGAATATCAGCTAAAGAAATTTAAAGCTCGATGTTTGGATTCAGGGCAAGATGTATTGAATATAACTTCCTTATAAATCCCGTTAAATCAAAACCAGCATCAAACAGTAGACCGCATGCATTTTGTTGCCTCCTTTTATATTCTTGTTTATCTCAAAAGTTCCCTCAATCAATTATAAAAAAAAAAGCATGAAACATTTGAACTCACATTTCGAAGGAAAGCGTAAACTGCGCAACGTAAAAGGGACATTAACCTTTGCTTTGTAATCATGCCTGAACATCAAAATGGGCAACATAGGAATTAGTTCCACACACACTATCGATCCTATTAATATACGCGACTTCGTTAAGTACCTGTCGTTGTATTTATTTGTTAGCAGCCGCCGGAATATCGTCACCTCATGTAGCGCGACATTGATTATATTGCACCACAAGCAATCAGCTTGGGAAACAATTCATTACAGCCAGCTGATTGTCCCATGCTAATACATTAACATAACTTATTACTTATAGTCGACGCTAATTTCTACACGCCCAAACCACGTATAAATCGTGCTGCATTTTGCGCGTTATAGTTGAGATTGTGTAGAATAGCTGTATATATCGTTTCTACTATATTTTGGTCAATTAGTGGTGCCTTTAGATTACACGGGGAGCACAGAGCTGTCAATCTGGATCGATTTTCCTATGTGGAAGCATTAATGATCGACCACATGAAAAACACGAAAGGGACAAGCGCTAAGCTTGATTACATGCCTTTGTGCTGGAACGTCGAATATTAGTCATTGTTCTCCCTAGTAAAATGACGGTTAAAGCGTTTAAAAATACTGAGACGTTAGAGATGATACATTGTTAGGATTGTACGTGGATTTTACTGCCGGATGAAAGAAATTTAGATTTGAAATGCAATTTTCATATCATCAACGTTGAACCGGTTAATGCAAACTGTAAATGTAATTGTAGAAAAAGTGTAGAGTACGAATTGGTATAATTAGTAATACGATTTACCTTATTTGTAATTTGTGTTTCTAATTGCTATTATATTTATTTATAACGTGATTGTCTCAATTTTATTTAGCCTCGTATATTTATTTCGGTGCTTCTTAAACACGACTGGATATTAAATATTTTTAGAAAGTGCATTTGTATCGTACAAAAGTGTAGCAATGTACAAGAATGACTCTTAAACTTTAATCGAGAATCGCGAAAAGTAATTTGTGAAGGATTTGTCTACTTAAAACTTTTATTAAGAACCACTTTGCGAATACTCGAAATTTTTTGGCTTTTCAGAAGATTCACTGATCTTTTCAAACACATTGATGTCCGGGTAATACAACAATACCTGGACCTCTTTAACTATTAACTGAAATCTTTGGAAACAGTACTTACGGTATATTATAGTATAAGAATCATTTAACTTACTATACCTCACAATGACATTAAAGTACCATTTTACAGTTGTAACCTATTCTAAATTAATCAGTTTTCTTCCAGATTCTTAGACAATTGGAAATTTAAAGACCACTCTGCAGTCGTTGTCCTTATTCTCAAAACACGATGTCATCACACAAAAAACGGAGAATAGAGTACAATCAAAATAACAAAACTAAAAAGAACGTCTCTTACAGTTTATTCAGAAACGTTAGTCACATATATCATTACGTATACCTTGTACTCTTCTACGAACGTGTTTTCTGGCATATCGAGGGACGCAACGTCGATCGTAGATCGGCGGGCCAATATCGATGGGACAATCATTAAGCCAGGTCGTTTGGCCTCGCGCCACGCGTCATTTACGTTAAGTTAGTACAGCATCGGGAAGGTGTGCCACTCTCTAACGCATTAGAAAGTATAATGCTTATGTTTTATAGATCCTGGCACCGACCGGCAGGTACGTGTACCGGGCACACGCGCGTAAGCGTACACGGAACACAAGGCTTTTGGTATACGACTTTCCGTTTTGCATATAGGAACACCGCTGCCACGTGTGCTGACCCTCCCTCACCCCCCCCCCCCATCCCACACTCCACCTTCCGGTTATCTCTTTCTATATTTTTCTTCCGCCGGGAGTTCCGATGTCAGGAAGAATTTACATACACCGGATGTGACCGGAGCACACATGCACTTATGCCGAATCCGCACTTTAGGCGCCGCCGACCTCTCTTCCAGTTTGCTCTTCGGCTTCGTTTAGAGAGTCATTGCGAGATGTTTGCCCCGTTTCGTCGCTTTTAACCCCGTGCACGTCGACAGCTGGCCCTCCTGAAACTTTTACCTTTGACGCTTACCTCACGTACGCGTATCGCGCACCGATCCGTCGTTGATCTTCGGCCCATTCGAACGCGATTCCTCGCTCTTCACTTCAACGGATGCCTCTGCTTATTTCTTCCCTCGTTCGACTCCTTTGTTGCTTGCTTTATTTTAGTCCCTGTTGAGTAGTTGCGAGTGATCTTCTCTTGTACTTCCTTAATTCGTCGGTTTTGAGTTTGCTCCTCGAAGTTTGTTGGGATTGAATCTGTATGGAAGTGGAGAAAGCTATGTTGCTTTGTACGAGGTGTGTATAAGTTGCAAGGGTAATAGAGCATGGTTGAAGAAAAGCCGTAAAGTTTTGCTAAATATATTTGCGTTATGGGAGGAGGTTAGGTGGCTACGTCTCTGACGCAGTGATAGCGATCGGTATGGTTTGATTTCGATTAGGTTTCCGGCTCCGCGTGCTGTTAGGACGGTGCTGCGCGACAGATAATGTAAAAAGGACAGCAGCGGGCAGTTCTTGTCTTGCCGTCACTGAGATTGCACGTAATTCTTTGGGATTAAATATATGTAATCGTTGTTTTTATATGATCGATTTATATTTATATTTAAACCGGCCTTCCGAAGAATCCTAAGCGTCCCTGGCTTTGTTTTTATCCTTTAGAAACTTCAAAAGCGGGATAATGATTTGTTCGCTTTTTCTTACAATTAATTGATTGTCCCAGAAAACGTTTAACTGTGTACCTTAACAAATTTTGAGGAAGTAGATACTTCAGATATTTAAAGTGATATAAGTGCAATTTGATATATGTAAACCAGGAATGTGACACCGTAGTTCATTGAAATTTTACAACTGAAAACAGTTAAGTATGAGTAGTATGAGTATTTTTAAAACAGTTCATTTTTTATGATGTAATATACACTGTTCATTAACATGTTCTAACAAGTGTTAGTATAGGCAATTATTATTGTTATATTTATATATGACTATCATATGTGCAACAATAAAGCAGAACCTCAATGCATTGTCCTTTTACGTCGTTTAACAAAATAACTGACGCTGATTACAATTTATATTTTTTAACTTAACTTTATCGCATATATAAAATTGAACCTGTATTCAGGAAGATTTTAAAAAGTTAAGACTATCATTTCCGCAAAGCCAAAAGTCGCAAAGTTTTAATAGAATCAAACCGCAATGAAGCTGCACGTTTCCTACGTCTAGCTGCAAAAATACTTCATTAAAAAAACTAAGAAAGTAGGGTATGCTTTTTATGCTGTGCACTATTCAGCAACGACCTTCTTAAATTGTATTATTTTATGCAATTTTGTTTATTTAGGAGGGCGTTTCTGTGAAGAATGTATCACGCACTTCATTTTTCATAAACTATTTCCTTGCAGTATGTTTTATATAGCTTAAGAAATAAATTTATATAATAATCCTTCAAAAGCGATATAGCAGCTGTGCTGAGAAAAACTATTGCACCAAAGGAAGTAGTTCACTTTTCAATTGAAATAATGATAATCGGAGTCTAATGAACTGAGTTCGATGTTCTAAATTTATACCTTGGTAGATTAGAAAATCATACGAATTTGTTACGGCGATTACATTACTTAAAGGTCACATATTACATTGTTCTTATAAATCCATTTCTCAGAATCAGATGCATCTTTGGAATTCTAAAGACGAATAAACATGATTTATTTTGTGATTTACATGAAACATTTTGTAATTTATTTGTGACATAATTTACTTTTTGTAGCGATGTCAGTTACTAGTTCAGGCCCAGAGTGATCAAACTCTATAATCAATTTCTTCATTTACCTTACTTACTAAATGATCTTTCTCACGAATTCTGTTAAACGACTGAGGAATAAACATTGGGCGATTTATTTGTTTTTTTTATTTTCATCATTGAAGTCGATTGCTATTATAACTTATACCCGTGATTGTCAAAGCTTAATATGTACAACCCGTAATCGTCCCTTTATTTTAAATAAGAACAGTTGAATAAGAAAGCAAGCAGAGAAGACACAGCAACGAATTCTTTTCCTTCAACGACATCACTTGCATCCACCGTTTGATGTGCTTTAATTTTACAAAGTGACGTACCAACATTTCGTGATGTATGCTGGCTAAGGCGAAGGGGTAGTAGCAGGCAAGCAACCCTCATCAGGGCCGCTATTGCCGTGATACTGGAGTTACTCGTCAAATATTTACTTTAGCTGATGCTGGCGCCGTGCAAGTGGTATTTCGGCCCTCCTCATTCGAGAGTCCAGAAGACAGAGAGTACCGAGCACGTTCTTAAAAAAATATTATACGATAACCTATCCTACCAAAACCTACGATAACCTATCGTATTACGTAACATCGTGTTAGGTGCAAATTTTGTGAAATTTATAAAATCTGTGTAATGAATTGCGATATGATCGGTGGGGTGGGTTAAGAATACTTTGACAATTGCGCGTATTACGCTGGGTAATGATAATGCAGTTTGTAACGAATAATGATAAGAGCAAGATGAAGTAAGTACCAAATATTTGAAAGCGGTATTAGCAAATGCTATTGCAAATTTAGTTGTTAGTGAGCTTTGTTGTATCTGTGATTTTAGTTTATCGTGGATTTAGTGACGGGGTCAACGAATTAAAAAATTAATTGTCAATATTAGAAGGTTCTTATTGGAATCTGAAAGTTTTAATTTCTTTGGGGGACTTTACGATTTACTAATCAGTAGAACTTAACTTCTGTATACATTACTGATTCGTCAAAGCTTTAAGCTGTTTCTTCAAAGTACAAACGTTTTCCGTGTTCTCCGAGATTGATCAAATAAACCTAAATAGAGATGAGAATTTGTGTTTAGAGGTTTAACAAAAATATCGGTTTCCTTAGAAGAACCTTCATTGACGAGTAGGTTTTCACGTTGAAACGCAGAGTTTCACGCGATTTGGATATTATACTTGATTGCAAGGTTTGTCCAGAGGATGTTGCTGCAACTGCAGACTGGCTATCGGCGCATGCGGTAAGGTTAGCATTCACTTCGATCGAGAAGTGATCAGCGTCAAGATTCTACCCGAGAGAAATGATAGACGACCATAGATACCTCCTCGTTCACAGTTACTTTATACGTCTAAGACTCAATACTATAGTAAATCCAACTATTAAATATCCGTTATTAATCATTCGTGGTATCTTAAGAACATTTCGTGGCGGGGGATTTCAGTGATCCACGGTAGTGAAAGAGTTAAGAGGAAGAAAGAGAGAAAGGCAGAATTAAATGTTTTATAAGGTCTTCGCGTTCGCGAGAGACAAAGAAGCTCGACGATGAGAACTGTATACGGTCCTGCTTTAAGCTGGTAACTCAGACACAACGGCCATCAGCTGCATTGGGGCATCCGTCGAGGACGAATTACCATGCTTGCGACCTCGATCAGAGAGCGTAGTGCATCTAGAAAACAATGGTCCAGCAGGAGTGTCTCATGGAATTTAATGCCAATGCGAAATACTGATTCCACTTAAAACGAGGCTTAAAACGATGGAAAAGAATTATTAAAGGCACAATCGTGCAGAATTTCAAGAAATTTATATGGTTACTCTCTCTGGTTGGGTTTTTATTTCTTTTTTTCTTATATATTTTGAAATGTTTAAAAACCGTATAGTACATTCTGTTTTTTGTTTACTTGTGAATAACTCAATGTTTTGTATATCACTCTCGAACATACTTTTCTTTGATACAATCTTTTACTTGGAAATAACTGAATGCTTTATATATTATTCTCTAACACTTTGTCTGCTTCTGGTTGATAAGGAGCTCACATTGATGGTCGAAAGGGTACGTACCTGTATGCTCGATAAAGAGTGCTCTCAAACCGAAGAATAAAAATGTTTCTTTGATGATACATCTTTGCTAGTTTATCGATCCCGTAGTGCCATTAAAGTTTTGATATGAATCATAATGGTCACCAAAGATGCATTTGTGTAACGTGAAAATTCTATGCAAATTAATTTTTCACTCACTTTTATTCCGAAGATTTGTATGATTCTTTATCGTTTTGCACTTCCAAGATGCAGCTACGCATTCTATAATTGCTATTAGGAAGAAATTCGTATCAGAAGATTAGAAGGTATTTGTAAATGTCTTTGGTTTACAGTCCTCTGTATTAATATTCGATATAGTGATTATTCGGGAGAGTTTTATGAACCAAAATGCACATATTGTTAATCAAATAAAAGAACTATGGTATATCATTTTTTGTTGTGAAAAATGATCATACAGTAATTGCTACGTAATTTAAGAGGACGTCAAAGTTGCAGAAACATATGAATCGTTTAAAAGACTTCTCTGTTTTAAATGCACGAGCTTTTACACATTAAGTATGTATTCTAAATATGTATCATTTCATCATGTAAACGTCCAGATGACAGGATTCTAAAATGTCCAAAAGTGCACGTCTTAGTAGAATATGATACAGTGCGCTGATTGGTAGGATTAAAGCTTGCATACATGAATGATATTGATCAGCCTATTCCCAAAGAACGCATCCACAACTTTGACCAATCTTGTATCAAAATGGGTTCGCTTTCATATGTAAACCTCTATCTCATTCGGTCTTTTTTTGTTTCTGTTCATTTGTCTTTCAATTTCGGTACTTTATAATTACGATGTTCATCGTTACATGGTCAAAAATTCGCACTGTACTAAAAAAAAACCTAAATTTGTTGTTCGAGAATAACCAAAGTTCTATTATTGCAAGAACTCGTGAGTTTTTTCTTTGATTTCATTTTTGGCAATTCGGCAGCTATTTTGTACATGATAAACTGTGGCTTTCGCTATCCGTACCTGCATCATGTTTACCGCAATTCAACTGGAATTGTCGCATCACGGGGCTCTTCGACGTCTGCCGGTTACGACGGCAGTATTAGACGAAAATTCATAACAAAGCCCCAAGAGATATCACTGTCCTTTTAGGTCTCGACGGAAACTTTTTTCCCCCTTTGTCGTCGACGATGCTCGAGCTCGACGGCTATCCGGCAAGTGAACGACAATGAATTTTACGCACGACGAAATCGCCCGTTCGCACTGCCAGATTCGGTACTTGGGTCAGGATGAAAACGATTTCGATTGGAGGAAGCCACTCTTTTTTGCCTTTCGTTCCTCTCAACCCCACCTTCCTTTTTTACAGGGTGCAAAATACCGGCCACCGACTAGTATGCCCGTAAATTGGTTGCCGAGCCTGCCCGCCTCGAGGATTTCAGCTTTTCGATGTATGTGGATTCCACTGAATACATAAACCTGGGGTTGTTATTCGATTTTTTAGTGCTGCCATGGGATAGCTCGTACCGCCCCGATTTTGAGGCACTTTTATCGAACTAAAGTGCCTTATGTTTTCGATCAACCGGTGCGTTTATCCCTGCTTTTTTTCTCCTGGTGGTTTATTTGCTATTGAACAAGAGTTTGAACAAAGTTCTATACAGAATACGAGACCGACAAACGGGATGGAAATTCGTATAAGTGAATGTTTGGAAAAGTGCCAAAGGTACTTTAACTATTGAATTTAGTAATGAAACGATATCATATTTTTATAGCTTATAATCCTTAGCATGTATAGAAGCGGAAGCTTAGAAAAGGGTGTGTTATATTGTGATATACACAAATATATCAGAATTAGTTACAGGTATTATTGCAAAAACAAATCGTTTTGTCAAAGAGAATAAGACGAGTTAGCTGTTTCAAACTTGAACTGCTTTTTTTCTGTATACTACACACTTGTAATACGAAATAAGCAAAAAAAAAAACGTGTTGAAATAAATTTAATCATGGATGGATGAAAACATTAGAAATATTATTGATGAAATTGATAAATCACTGTCATTTAAATCGAAATATCTTTATTGTTTAAAGTTATCCTTTAGGTAGTACAAATTTCTCGAAAATAATGGAAATCAGTTTGTGGATCGAAATATAGTTCAGAGTTCTCCAAACATTGTAGGAAGTAGTCCCTTTCCACGCAAAACCGTCATTATTTACAAGACATTTTTATTATTTAAGAT
Source organism: Ampulex compressa (assembly GCA_038496175.1). Classification (NCBI taxonomy): domain Eukaryota; kingdom Metazoa; phylum Arthropoda; class Insecta; order Hymenoptera; family Ampulicidae; genus Ampulex; species Ampulex compressa. The sequence continues at coordinate 24,189 of JBCFXI010000444.1, read as the reverse complement.
ATATCTTATATTTCACACAGGTCTTTATCATCGCTTTGGCCGTTTGTAACGTCATGAAAAAGACATCTGCTTTACTGGGTGGTAGCACTGAAAAGTTTTGCTTTCTACGAACGCTTTTTTATGACTTCTGACGCGCTGACGCTTCACCATCGACGCATTAGTGGTTAAATGACGTGTTACTTCAGGAAAAGATGCAAATTATGCGTGTGCTCGCGCATTTACGCGTTTCATAAAAATAACGTACAGGATAAACGGAGCGGATAATATTCGTGTCCCTCACGGAAACCACTTCTAATATTGAAGACATCATTAACAACCGCGAACATCACTGCTCCTACGTTTAATTAAAACCTATATTTCTTCTTAGTCTCCTATTTACCCATTAATTCAGTTATTATCCCGTTGTCGTTGTCGGAGAATTATTATTAGTTATCGACCGATCAAATCCTCTGCATTACCTTCATCTCATTCCCGTTCTTCGGCAATCGGCTCGCGGAAATGCTGACATCCTTTTTCGCGACACCCCCAAGTGCATGCACCGTTCTTCGTGGTGACTCGGCCACCCTCGACGGGACTCGGCTAACTTCGTGCAACCTCGTGCCCGCCGAAAGGGCGGTGGAGCTTGCGAACTTTTGGCAACGGAGCTTTCGTTCATTCGTCGTTCTGCGCCCAGTGTGCGCACCTCGCGTCGTTACGCGATACTACGCCTCTCCTCGAAACTCAGTCGCGTGGTGGAATTCTGGCTCGTTCGTGCCGGTGTCCGTCGCACCAAATCGGCGCTTTTATACCACGAAGATCTGCCACGAGAATAAGATATTCGTGAGGTAGGAATTCGGAAAAGTGGAGCTGGCTCGATGCCTCAAGTTTCGTGGATTCGCACCGATCGAGAGAGCTTTCTCGATCGACGCACATCATCGACGTCCGGTGGATACGGCAAAGTTCGAGGATTCGAATCGTGAGCAGTGCGCGCAGTGAGTGACTGAGTATCTCGTGTACGACGGAGTTGCATATTAATTCGTATGTGGTTTCAACTCTCGAGCACCGATCCTCTACGAAGAGTGAGAATTCTTTGTAGAGATCAATCCTGAAGATGGTGACTCGAAATTCATTCGAATATGAATTTTAGGCATTTCGAGGGAGTTGTACGTAGATTCGTGTGTGGTTTCATCTTGCATCGTGCATCGATTTTATACGTAAAGTGAGACTTTTGAAGGGATAAATCGTGCCGGTGGTGACTCCAGACGGACTTGAATATGAGTTTCACACGCTTTGAGGGAGTTGTAAATAAAATCGTACGTGCTTGAAACTTTCGTGTATCCTAGACGATTCTGCGAGAGAAGTCACGATTCTTTAGAGTTCAATTGCAACGGTGGTGACTTGCCATGAACGTAAATGTGGGCGTAAGGCATATTTGAATACGTGTGGGATTTAGACTTGTCCTGCACCATAATTCATTGATTTTATTACGCAAAGTGATATTTTTTTTGTACATGTGTTGGCTCGAAATAGATTACAATGTGAGTTCTACGCACTTTGATGGGATTATTTATGCAAATTTAGGGGTGGCTTAAACTTGTTCTCTTTTTTTCTGTAAGAATAATGGCAACTTTTTTGTCGAAAATTCGACCTTAACCTAACGATAACTAACACATGGATTTGCTGCATTCTGACCAAATTATTTTTGTAAATTTGTATGAATTTCTAAATTGCCGGTTACATATCTTATTTACATTATACGCGAGTAGCAGGAATCTTTTTTAAATAAAAACGTAATTGTAATAACGGATATGGATTTACATACGTATTTAACACGTTTTGCTAGCATTGCTCAAGTAAATTCATATGCGAAATCTCAGAATTATAAGTCATTATATTTGCATGAGTGGCGAATATTTTATGTTGAATACAGGGGTGACGATGGTAAATCGGAATAGATTTGAGAATATGAGACTTAACCTACCCAAATTATATATTGTATATCTGAAAAAAATGTTAGTGTCGCGAATTTCAATAAGATTTATAGTATAAATTGATATGTGTTTTCAAGCTTTTCCATCGAGGTGTTTTGCATTATACTTGTTCATTTATAAAAGCGTTTATACTATCCTATGATAAGGTAAATCGTAATGGCAGTGAGAGCATACGCACTTTAAAATGTATATTACACAATCCGAAGGGGTGCTTTAATAGATTTTTACATTGTTTTAATTTTACTTTAGTTGCCTACTTGAGTTGCCAATTTTCCAGAGAAAATAGTGATTGTTCTTTGTGATATGAAAGAAGATAGTTTTTCGTGTGGTTTTGATGGACTTTTGTTAGAATATTTGTATAAATCATTCAGTATAGCAAGTTTATTATAAAACAAAATCGTTACAACGATGATTCGAGTAGTTTCGAATTTTGTGTTTGATTCCTATTAAATCTGTCGTTTGTGTGGGTTCGTATACAACTTAAAGTTGCATGTACCGTAGGTCGTCGATTTCATAGAGAGGGTGGAAATTCTTCAGCGAGGAAAATTGCGATGACGGTGATCCGGGTCCTGAGTGGAATGTCGGTTTGACGTGTTCTCTGATGGGATTGTTTGTATTATTTGCATTACGGGAAAGAAGTGGTGGTACGTCGCACGTCGACAATTCTGAGGACGTTGAGTGTCAGTAGTATGAATCAACGAATATCCGTCCACATCGCGATCCGGTCTATCTGCATTTAGCATCGCAAACCTTATACTCAGGAAGTTATTAGTGCGACAAGATAATATCGTTCCTCCATTGTGAAAGCTGAAAATCTAATAACATTTTTTAATACTATGAATGAGATTAATATGCCGACATCAGAGGTTGCTCAATAGTCGGCAATTAATTGGTCTCAAATTACGTGTAGGAGATATCGTGTATTAAATCATGAATTGACTTATGTAAAATTGTAGAAAAAAAATTTTTTTTTCTGTTGCGGAATAATGCATAGGTGATCTAATAATAAAATTTTTCTGCAATAAAACAGAGTGTTTAGGAGCATTTAGCCAATCTCTAACGCAAATTATTTTTTAATCGTTCGGAGGATAGTTTTCTTCTATGGCGTTTTATTAACTTTATAGAAAAGTGTAGCGTTTTTACATTCGTGTTTCATATTTCGACCGTGGTGCGTGACATTTTCCATGCTTTCATGTGATAAACCGACTTTCATTAAACCGGGTGCCATTCTAAAAGTGAAAAAGTCGCGTTAGTTGTTACCTAGCACTTCTGATGGATAGTTCACGCTTAAAATATTTTTCCCCTACAAAAATGTTGATAGGAATTTTAGAGGTGCTGTGAGTCGAATAAAAATCAATCGACTATATTATCAAAGTCCACTCTTGTAGATTCGATTGTATCAGTTTTTTAAGATTTGTATTCTCTTACTTTAGCAAAAGTACGTTTACTTTTATTTTTCAAAAGTTTTTTTTATTCGCACACTTATCCTACTTTTAGTGTGGAAAATATTAAAATTAATAGATCACTTTCGTCATTTCTCTCACATTTGGAAACATAGTATAGCTAAAAATGTGAACATATTGCAAGTTGAATCTGCTGATTACGCATATTTTCATTGTTTTAAGTGCGTTCTTTAAAATTCATTATTCTTCTTATTATGCACTTGAGAATTACTGAATCTGATATGTCTCATGCTCAGAATTCATGACATTCGGCTTACATAAAGTATCGTCGTTCCTCGTTTTGTATGATCATTTCTTCGTTTTTAAGTGCTTGCATTTTATAATTCACTTCTTGGGTGTCTACCGTTGTTCAGTGAACTTTTGGCATGTCGTCTAGTAACACATTATCCACTGACTACAGAGTACTTTGCGCCCTTATTTTTTCTGTTTATCGGGGCTCCGTGGAATTTTTTTCCTCGATTATAACTACACGTTTCGTAAGAAACGTTGGGTGACGAACTAGTTTAAATATTATCGATGCTGATGAGCTCGGATGAAGAGTTTCAGCAGAACTGATGAAAAGTATATAGTACTTGTGAAACTTCCTTCGTATATTTTTACTTAATTTTCTGCGCAGACAGTGTTGTGCATCTTGACTATAATACTTATAAATATCGTAGGATGATCATTCATCGAATCTTCTTATAAACGACAAAAACGCAATAGGAGCAATTGTTTTATATCTATAGCATTAAATTTTTATTTTCTGACGCGTTATTACAATTTGTCAAAAATACTACGCTGATTATTACAACTTTGCTTCGAAGCATTCTGTAAGTTAGCTTTACAGTTCTAACAGATTTTTTCGTTTCAGAGTTACTATCCTGTTTTTAGAATCACAATATACGTCGCATGTTGCATCGTAAATATTCTTCGATATCAGCAAGAATCATGACCGATCGAATAAAGAATCTTCTCGCTACTTGAAAACCCTTCATGCGGATATTTTGTACGTTACATTTATCGAACCGTGCAAGACCTTTCTGTGGGAATTTTGATACTTGATGTTACATTTCGCTCAATTTGTTCCACCAAGTCTGGCCTTTCATTCGTTCCGTCTTGATATCTCTCGTTTTCCGCATTCATCGGGTCTTTTGACGAGCAAATCCTATGTTTCGTATGAAACGCTTTGAATCATACGCGGACGAGTCTTGCGTTCCGCAACTGGCAGATGCGGAAACCAATATCGAACTCGAATCGACAAACTCGTATTTATTAATCTTCGCACAGCTGTCTAGAAATGACGTTACGCTGACACTGGATTATTTACGGACTGTATTCAGTTTATTTTTATATTATTTGGACACAGAAATCTGTTGGCGTTCTTCACATTATATTTTATCGTCGAAATGGAATGGAGATTTACCTAATACACTTATACATTGTACGCATATGGAACAGAATTACTTGTTACGAGTTTTTTTTGGAAATATTATATGAATAACGACAGAAAACAGAAATTGAATGTAAAAACTGTTTCTAAAGTAATTAGATGGTCCAACCATGCTGCCGTAATTTACATCAAACTTTATGATATATTTGGAGCTAAAATAAATAATTTGTCATAATTTAATTACTATTTCTTAAATCGCTACAAAAATATATCGAGTGAAAAGTGATTTTGGATCTCTTAATAAATGAAGTACTTTTATTCTTATCAATAATATATTCGACGTAGACAGCGACGATCAATATAAAGTAGCGCAGTCTGCCGCAAATCTATTTTTAAAAAAAGATTCTATGGTAAATACTATGCGTATATAATTATTAATATGGATTTAGATCACATTCTCTGATACATCTCTCATTCCGCGATTTGTTTTATACTAACAAACGGGTTTTTTTCCTCCCGAAAGTATTACCTAACTTCTGTTTTGGCGAGAAAGAAAATCGAGGAGGAAAATCACGAAATTTCTGTCGGCCTGCAATGTTACGCTCAATGGTATCTCGTTGTACGCGGGATTTTGCAGTCACGCGTCGCGAATAGAGTCGCGCCCCTGAATTACGCAACGGGCCAATAATTTGCAATTAAACCATCTACTCAACATTGTCACTTGTCGAATGGGGGAGTTCGCTTGATTTCCGATAAAAAGCATTTACCCTCGCATCCGTCAGCGATAGAAATGGATAATTAAATTAAACGCTAATTTTCGAGCAAGCGTGACCTACCGCAATGTTTCATTCGGCGTTCGTTACGATACGCTAAATAATATTAGATATCGATTGAAATCGCTTTTTGCCTTTTGATTTTGTTTTACTTTCTTCGCATCAACATTAGTATGCAATTAGCAATCGGGGTATGCTTAATTTTAATAATAGAATATTTCGTTGCGAACGAATAATAATGGAATCGTAAGAATTCATTTGCATAATCCACATTTATTATTATTATTATTATTATTATCATGCAGTATTATGCAATCTTGTGCATGTACTTATATTCTCGTAATTCGGTTAATGCAATGTGCATATTAATATCTGAACTTTCTCTACATTAAAGTGGTGATAGGTGAATACGATGTATGCTGAATCAGTTGTTCCCTGCGGTCGTGCCTTGCATTTCTGTGTCAGTGTGAAATTGTGAAACTTCGATCGCCGGTAGTCGATCGCCGGACAAGATTAACACGTTGTAACTCCTATCGTGAAAAAGAACGTTTGAAGCGTTGGCAGTTTAGAAAACTCGTTTGCAAGAAAATCCAGTCAATGCTTTACACGTGTGGACGATTACGTGTGCGCCCGAGAGCTTGACCTGAACCTTCAGTGAACCAACGAGTGCTTCGACTTTGGTGAGTTGGTCGACGTCACCTTTTTTCCAGTGTTCCTTAGAGGATGTTAACACTTTCAACTTCCTCAAGAGCATTTTGTTCACGGTACACGGGAAATCTATCGTACATCGATTCGTCTGCTACGATTTTTATTACCAAAATAAACGCGCTGGTGTTGTTGCACAACCATTTGTCATTACTTAGAATTGTATTAGAAGTCATTTCTTAGAAAGTAGCGCGGTAAAGTTGATAATGATTAATGTGAATCGGATAGAAAAGATAAACGTTTACCTAAAATTTGTGTCCGATATTGCCTGGTAGTTTTCATTTTGGGAGAGAAGCTGGCCACAATCCAACTATGATAATATGTTTTAAAGATCGATCGGTGTATCTACAGACTCAGCTTTTTATTTATCTCTAATCCGCGTGTTGATGAAAGTTTTCAAATAGTGTTAAATCGATGTATTTATTTAAATCGAGCGCTGCTAGTTCTTACCGCAGTATATGCCTCACTTGACATAAGAGTCAGAACACTTCTTCTGGATTGGACGATTATGATCAAAATTATTTCAATTTATCTGCTACTCATGACCTCCTAACCTTTTCTTGCTCGGGTATTTCTAACGACATAAAGATTCATTAGTTATGATTTTACCTAGCAGCCCATTCCACACATATCATTTTAATTCTTCAGCTGGTCCTATTGAAATGGAGTTTTCGTATGATAACAATAATTTTTAGCCACTGGTGCGCGACTTAATAAATAAGGGTTAAATAATAATTAGTAAAATTGCAAACTAAAGAAATATGTAATTTAAGAAATTGAAGATGGTGAGTGAACCGGAGATATTAGGAAAAAGGCATAGAAAAGAAATCAGACACTGGGGTAATTATTTCGATTTAACCGATTAAAGATTTCAGTGAAAATGCCCTCACAGTTCCGATTGACATCGTATTTGATGACGGTGAAAGAGGGTGATGAAGTTTTGAATGGTTTTGCGCTGCTACATGTTTTTCCAATCCTATGCCGACATACCGGTGCAAAAGCAATACCTAGAAATAAACTGAAACAAGTGCCAATGTGCGGAACGTCATGGAAACGTAAAACCAAGCCTGACTGTGTCCGCGACCCAATCCCATTTCCACTGATGTACGATGTGGCCAAACAGAATTTTAAAAACACACATCGCACCGTAGTGCCGCGCCAATTTGAAACAATGCAAAACCTTTCGGCACTTGAAGCTGCAGGAAGATCAAACCGTTATTCCGCCTGTGTTTTTGAAAAAAAAAAAAAAACTTTTATTCAATCGAGGGAATACATCGGCGGCTTGTGCAAAATGCATTTGGGATCTGTATTACACGGCGCTTTCGAGATGTTTCGTGGTCGATTGCGAGCGCTTGGATAACGCAGTGTGTATGGATATAAAATCAAAATATGCCTGGATTGAATCTCTTAGCGATCGACCAGATTCGCATAGTGCAGCAAAATTACGTTTTTGATGTTAGGGTTTTTAAATGTAATTACAAAAACCGTTACAAAAATACGGTATTTGTCGGTTTTAATATTGTGTAGGATAATATATTTATTTGTACCGTAAAGTATTTTGCTAGTGTAATAAGACAGGCGTGTGAATGTTTAATTCGTTGTTGATTTATGTTGTTGATTGGCGAAGGATAGGGTGAAGATGATTCTATCCGCTTCGTCCTAATATCCTCCTTTGGCCAGTGCCCCTTTAATGGTGGATTTCTGTAAGACCAGGTTAACACAATCTTAATTACTCAGCTTCCTAGAGTAATACAGCCGTATATATCGAATGGAGTAAAAGTATCAAACAAGAATGTCTACGACTTCTTAACGCATACTTTGTATGTCTATTGCGTGTTTTCAAAATTATTTAGCAGTATTATACTCGTACATGTATCTTAATGTTGGCACACGGGAATAATCATATAAAGGTATTAGTAGTGTAATAATTTTGGACGTTATTAATTTATAAGGAAATTATTCTAAGATATAATGATAATTCAATTATTACGCGGGGTGCCAAATCTATTTTAATATGCCTAAACTTGGATAAATAAGATCATATTTGTTATATCATTTTTGATGCATCGATGAAAGTGATATCACTTTTATACAGGATGCAGCATAAAACGTGATTAGCTCAGATTATCCCGCCGCTATAGGTAGATTGAAATTTTGTTGGTATAGGATAATATAGTTCAAAGAGTGTTTTAAGAAAGTAAAAGACTTTATATCATTATCAATATTTCATAGATATATCTATAACATTGCAACACGTGTGGAACAAAAGTCAACGGCTTATCCCCCTTCTGAAATTGCAAGACACAGAAACGAAAAAACACCGGGGATACTTAGGAGTCTTTCGAAAGCTGTTTAGATTATTACACAGGGCGCAATAATATAAAAGCAATGAATATATTTATGTAGTCTCAAGGAATTACGTGTAATTTCAGTGATTGTAAGGCAAGCACTACTAGCTACTGTCTTTTTTACATTACATGTCACGCTGCGTCGTTCTAATGGCACGTAGAGCCTGAAATCTAATCGAAATCAAAATATAACGTTTGTTATCGCTGCGTCAGAGACGTAGCCACCTGACTCTTATATAATGCAAATATATTTGGCTAAACCTTACCGCTTTCTTTCAATCACGCGCTATGTGCTTGCAGTTTATAAACACGTAAGTTTTGGTGGACATTGAGACAAATTCGGTGACTATTGTAATTTTTCTATTGTTTGCTTTAGTTTAACATACATTTTATACTTCCTTGCTAACCAATTGCTTCACGATTTGTTTTCATACAGTGCGCATTTACTATGTAATAAGAGTCCCATATGTACGTTTGTAAAATTAACGAGTTGCAATGAGAACGAAAAAACTGGAGGAAGTTTGGGAATAAAGCATGTAGTATAAGAAAAATTTGGTAGTATTAATCCTTACTAACAAATAACAATATTCTAATGTATAAACTTCATTTTATTCGTTTCTTATGATTAAATATCTTGCAGTCAAACGATAGAGACATGGGTTTATTCGATGTAGCATATGTACAAGTACATATATCTGTATGATTACAAAATTAATAATTGGAGAATGCAAGCGCCTTTTATAATAGAACCTCTATTTGCATAATCCCACTTCTCAAGAATTTCGTAATCTTCGCAACTGAAGAGGCCATTGCTTGTTCAGTAAATCGCATACAAGGACCCAAAAAACATAAGGAGGCGCAACGTAAAGAGACATAAAGCATAACAGACAAGAAACACGTCTAAATACGACTTTTCTCTGACTGCCACGTACAAACTCTCTGTGATTCCCCGCGACTCTCTCTACAACTAGCAGAGCACTGCTCACATAAGGTACAGTACCTTACATCGCCTTCATACATGTACAGTTCGCCACATCTATTCTATCACACTTAGTACAAATTACAAGTCGATTAATACGTATATATTGATACGATAAGTCATGATACGTATATCACCATACTTTCTGACTCGATATAAAGATAATTTTCGCGCGTCTTTGTGTCCAAACAAGCATTCCCTTTCGATATATGCGGATATATGAGGGACCAGTTGTTGGCAGGAGAAGTTACGAGGTGTTAAACGACGATACAGAGTGGCCACCTCGGTGCCGAATTTCGAAGCGCGATTCGTGGAAGTCCAGGGAGTTTACCGCGGCGGCCTGAGCTTAGAACGTGCCAAGACTATTTCGAAAGAGTTATTGGCGACGCTAATATCAGTAATACCGACCCTGGAACCCTCGCGGTATTTCGACCTCAAAGCTGCTGCAGTCGCGTACTGGAAGCTATCCAGCGGATGTATCTTACGACACCCAGTCCTCCATTTCCGGTAACCGTGCGATGCTAAAGAGGACTAGATTCTCTTGATATACGGCGGCGAGATAAACACAAAACTCCGCTTCCTCGGGAAGGAGAAAAGAGGGAGAGAAATAATACTGGCGATCGCTATCGTTGTACAGTGGATTCCCCATTCTCGATTAAATTTCTTGACAATACATCGATTTCCAAATTTTTCACGGCGGAGCTAAACATTCGACTTTGCTCGTTGAGAGTCACCTGCAAATATCTTATCCTATTGGTCCGATCAGAATTTTTCGTCTATCCGGCGGCACTTAACCGCCGATCCTGAACCTATCGCCCGATGAGTTAATTCCCCTGGCTCTCGTGCCGCGTTTCGATGATATTAATTGGAGTGGGATATTCTTCCGCGTTGCCTTCGTCGAGGACGCGAACGATTGTTGGATTCTCTGCTCCTTCGCAGATTATAAATTGGATCGACGCTGGTTGATTGGTATTGAGAGTTATTTGAAGTTTCCGAAGGTTGCTACGGTTTGTCATATTTACTCGGCGAAGCCGATCTAGTTTCGAAGATATTTTGTGGCGAAAATAGGATTGGGAATAAAAAACGTATTAGTTAAAATCAGTAAAAAAATTGTTCCTGATTTAGCGTTTGCCAAACACATTCTATGGACGTGACGTTTGTGTCGAGACAGTTCATAAACAATTTTTCTGTAATGAACACGCATAAGTATTTAAAATGTTGAATGTGTATTTATTTTCAGTACTCTACAATATTTATTAATACTCAAAATTACCATTGTTGTTTTAAACATCGTAGCATTATATTTGAAATTTTCTTAAAATCAAAATAAACCTTGTGTGTTATTCCACATTTTTGCATTTGTTTCTTTGTAGTGAGGTATTTAATAGATCTATTGTAGATACAATTATGTATACGAAGACTAATACTCGTTAGAATCAAAATCACGTTTTATGTGATCATTGAAGAAGATATGATAAAAAATGAGGAAAATCGTTTAATAAAGTTTAGCCTATAAAGTGGGGAACTGTAGAGTTACAATTTGGGCACACATTCACGCGCTGATGTGCAGTGATCGAGCTTAATAACATAGTTATTTGCAAACGTCTAATTATTTTCGATCGAGTGTGCTTCGATTGAACTCGTTGTTATAAAGTTATGTTTTTGTAATTGGACCTCAATTCCCTTATAACTATTTTAAATCACTCACTACATTCGTCGACGTCGTTAACCTACCCAACAATAAATATCGTTAACGAAAAAGCAATACATATGAGTTTACAAATTCGTACCTAGTTATCGGTTTTTATGCTTCAGTGCGATACTATTTTGATGCCTTTTTTATTCGATTCAGCGAAAATATATTTATCGCCGTGGTTTATGCTTACAGAATAAATACATAAATTAATATCGATCTTTAATATATAGGCTTATTAACCGTATTTTTTGTACGTTAAGCCTTCCTTTAAATTAACCGCCCCCAAAATGATATAAATAACGCTAATTTGTTTTTAATCTTTTTTACAAAATGTAATCTTAAAAACGACCGTACTTTCTCTCTTCCCTGTGCACACGTGTTAAGGATGTATCTCGGTTGAAAATTCTTCAGATCCGAATATTTTCGTGGCATGTCTTATAATTGCATCCTGGTACTGACACTTGTGTCATGCCGCGCCGCAGAATATGCAGAATAAGGGCCCTCTTACGGTCTTCTCTTGGACATGGAATCGAGAAAAGGAGAAAGAGAGGAAAAAAGATATGATATTCATTAAACATCGAAGATTTCTCCCATACACCATTATAAAAGTTTCTTCTCCGCGAATTTGTTTCGCGCAAGGAAGAAACTTTGGGCTGCCGGTAAGGATGCTAAAAATATGTCCTGAGACTCGAACGGTCATATATTGTCCAAGCACGAATATTGTCGCGGCATAGCTCACGGCTGCGTTCTGGTACCGGCACTCGTGTCATGCCGGACCGTAGAAAGTACACAGTAATAGCTGTCTCGCGGTCTTCCCTTGGATACGGGAACGAAAGCGAGAAAGGGAGGGAAAGAGTGAGAAAGAGAGACGTGGGGAGGAGGGTGGGGTGGGGGGGGGGTGGAGATGCGAGGTGGAGGAGGGTGCGCCTCTTGATTTAATTTTACCAGATTCCCTCGCGCGCGCCCCGTGGACAGAACAGCATAAGAGAGGGTCCTGGAATTCCCGAGTGACACCAGGCCAATTTCCAGAAGGGTTCACCAAGTGGACGACAAACATGCGCTTTTGAATTTCCTCGGCGTTCCATTTTGCGGAGAATGGCCCGGGCAAGCACCTCGCCGAAGTACTTTGCTCTTCAGATTCGAGCTTTCCGAATATACCACGGTCCATTTCAATCCGGCCCCGAGTTTATCCGACTATCGTGCCCATTTGCGGCTCTATTATTTCTACTGATATGTTCGAGGAGCCTTCGGTCATTATCAGGCGTGCGACTAACGCTATAATTGACACGGATCCAGGAAAGAGCGGCGTGCGGACGATACTCGGTGCTCCGCGACTCCGTTTGGGGAGTGACAGAAACGATCTGAACATTTTACCTCGCGACTTTATCAGTGCATCCTCTCGTACTTCCGCGTATAAACAGCGAGCACACCGTACTGGAGGTCTTTTTAATTCTTCGACTACAGAGTACTCTTAGTTGGATTAGATATCGATATATACAGCGCCGTATTGACCTAACAATCGCACGTGACAGCGCGTATATAAGTCCTTCGTATACATAGATGGATCAGTGAGAACGCGTATGTGTATCTAGGTGACATATTACTTCTAAAATATGAAAAATTGTCAATTTACCAATCACAAATTTTCATTGTAAGAGAATGGAGCCTCACTAGTCATATAGACTCATAATTCAATATTAAAACTTTTCTTTACTTCTATAGTATTGTGAGAGATTGATTTTTTTTTATTAGATATATGGCGGTAGAGAATACAATTCTATATATACAAGGCGCATAGGATTTTCGAGTGGCCTATGACCTCGAACGTATGAAAATGAGTGTGCGACTGTGTATGGGAAAATGCATGACAGGAGCACTGTCTAGGGCACTGGGACAACAGGCGAATGTGAGCAGTTTAGCAGTCTAGTTGAGAGAAGGTTTTAGAGAGAGAGTTTTTAATCGAGTTTTTAGAGAGAAGTTTTGTAAAGAATGTGTTGAGTTTTGCGAGTAGAGTGTTTGTTAGAGGAGTTGGTGGAGAGCTAAGAAGTACGACGTAGCCATTTGTAAAGAAGTACGACGACCAGTTTTATATTATATCTTAACTCTGATTCTGTCGACAATAGTTTGAATATTCCCTGTATATTTCAACCTTTTCAATAAACCGTATCTTTACCAACACCGTTATACTACATATATATACAGGTTTTTAGCAGTCAAAAAGTCAATAAAATGTCGCGTATACGGAAGGTATATCTCGCTTCTCTTAATAATTTACGCGCTTTCTTTTAGGGACCATATCTTGCAACGAGCGTTAGAAGAGATTTCAAAGCAAGGTGCTTTTACATTAGCTTGTAAATGCTAGATGCATCGTAAAAAAACGCATGGACTCTGATAATAATTAGGGTTAGACAAATTCTAGTCATTCATATTACGATAATAACAATGATTTAACAGCTGAAGAACTCAATACTATACAATAGTACGCGATTAATTGGAACACAGAGCAATCCAAATGACTTATCTTGGCTAATACATATACATTTGTGAAAAAAGTAATGTAAAGCTTTAGAAAAAGCATCGATTATATAAGTACATCAAGAATTTCAAGTAATACCTATATTTAAACATATTAAAACAAGATCGTAAAGTAACAATACTTCTACCCTTCATCTACATGTTGTACTGTCCTTTGTTATTTTGTTTTGTGCAAATGCGAGGGGTTATTTGGTGACTCTACACGGTAAATAATTTGCATACGATCGCGGCACGGACAGAAAACCGGTCCAACTAGGTCCGCCGCTGGGAGAAGCACGTTCGTCGAGTGTTCAGCCGCGATGACAGGAGTGTCCGAAGCAATTATAAAATTCCATAACGCACGTGCGTCACGCATTTTTCGCTGAAAAATCAGGGGCTTTGGGCGGGCCGGATTCCTAGAAAAATGTTTGCCCACGTCAAAGGGAGAAGTGTCGCGACGATGATAGCGCAGACGCGTTCGAAGGGCAAGGAGGATAGGCGGGTGACGCGGAACAAAGGATTTTAATATAAAATGCCAGGCGTTCCGAGTTCTCAGTTCCCAAAGCTTCGAGGCTACGACAAGCGAAAACGGCGGATCCGTCAGGGCGACGCTCAGTTAACTGCGTGGTGTTTCGTTTCTGGCTGTCGCCTATCTTTATATTTTTCCGCCGTTCGATATTTTCTACGCGGATCAGAACCGTTACCCAATAATAGCGAGCCGTACTCGTGTCGGTTACTGAGGAATCAATTATTGATAAGCGCCAGTGACATATTAACGACAAAAAACGTGGTATAATGTTTACGAAAAGTGCGAAACTGCTTTTGTATTCTTGGTAAATGAGTGTGCTATATTTGTGAGAAATGTAAAATCGTTTTCTTGTTTTTTTTTTCTTTTTCGGTAATACTGTATTTACTCTTATTACAGATTTTAATTAATGAATTGTTTTCTGACTAAGCCTACTTGTATTCTTGGAAAACCATTTTGTTTAAAAGATGACACTGGTCGACCTTCGAAAATAGTTAGCTTAACACTTGTACTATTCTTCCTAAAAAATCAAGACATTTATTTCGTTATCTTAAACTGACGAGGCGTACTTGTGTTGCAAGTTTTCGTAGGAATTCGGTAAGGATAATACATCAGGGTTGGTAGAATATCTCTCTATGTCCATGTAAACTTTTAATAACAACCTACGTATATTCCTTGCGTGTATGTCGTATTCAATCGTACTTAAAAGCGGACGTAATGAAGGTCGCCCTGTTTTTCTGGTTGGATAGCACTGTCATATTACAACTGCAACCGTGTAAATCTACATATCTGTGATGCCCATATGGCAAACGACAATCGACTGACTGACAGGTCCCGTACCAATTTACTTTCAATTGTAGCATCAGACATTTATCATGCATGCACATATAAAATAATCATTTAAAACATTTTTTAGTTTAATCAACATCAATTTGTTGAATTTCATGAATTGTTAGCATGTTTATCTGCAAATATAGTTGTATTAAAATGGTAAGACTATTGACTTTTAATAAGAACGCAGGGTGCAATGGGTTGTTAGTAAAAATAAAAAATAATACATTCTTACATTCTGCACCCGGATGATTATTCAATTCGTACCATTCAATGTGAGTTATTTATATTCGAGTTAATCTGAATGAGTTGTCACGGACTATCCGCGACTGTCGAATTTAGGTCACGAATGATCTTGTATTTACCAATTTTTAATTATAGTTTTAAAATCAGGATATTTATAGTTTTGGGTCAAGCGTGCTTACGCGACACTCCCCTGGGATGAGGCAAATTTACTAATCTTCGGCGAATTTTCTGAGGGATTCGGTGAAATCTTTGACGAAATCACCGTAAGGATGTTCAATGAATGGTTCTGGATCGGATATAGGAGGTTGAGAAAAATCCTCTAGATCAGCGAAGCCTTCTTTTAAAATAAAAGATTTTATTGAGGATTCTAATTTGAAGTAAAACGTTTTGACGCTGAGCTTTTGCCCACTGCGAGATTTACGTTGGAATTTACTTATCCTCAAACTGACCCTTGGTCTTCTCGGTTACACCGACACGCAGTCGAGTGCGCCTCAGTCTTTCCGGAGATGACTTTAAGCCAGGACAGATCGGAACTCTTCGATTATGAAAAGAATTTAATGCTGTTTGGTTCCAGATACTTGTATTCTCTCCGATACGCAGTCGAGTGCGCCTCAGGCAGTCTACAGATGTCGGGATGTCCACTATTAAATGGAGAAAAGCTCTCTTAGGAAAAATGATTATAAACCTCCGAATCTTACTAGTCTTAAGCCTTTTAGCAGGGAGGTTGAGAGACCGTCACAAACCGTAGTGCAAATTTGTATAATGATAATCTAACTGTCCGCCGTGGCCAAAAGTATCCTGTTATATAAGGATAGAGTTCTACGCTTTCCTAATGGAAAAATGACGATGGCATGATGCGATTCTCTACGCGTATCTATCTCATGAGTCTTAGATTTTGGTTTTGTTTTGGGAGTTCACAGAATTCTTGATGTTGTCAAGGAGTTAATGTTTTCACGAATCTTCTCCCCGTTTCTTGTTATGATTGGAGTATTGTTTTGAGACTTTGATTTGCAGCCGCCCAGTGCCGATAACTTAGATTGTTTGGTCTCTCTATCTCCCCTTTCATAGGCGTAGGGACAGTGTACGTAACAGAGTGAAGCTTCGTGCTACACATTATCCATCAATATTTTACTTAAATATTAATTTGATCTCTCAAAAGAGAAAGGATGCACGTGGTACTTTGCAAAATAGGATACAATAAAACCTACTCAAAAGATTATGTCGCTTATAAAACAGTTTAAAAATTCATCCTCGAATACACGATTCTGTCATAAGCGCCTTCTGCCTTTCATCCCATTGAATTATTGCTCGGCATTCTTATCTATTTACTCGGCATAGTTCAGCTTATTGGTGATTTAACGTTATGGACGTTTATAACATCGTAGCCGTAAATTTCTTTTTTTGACGTCGATCGAATTTTTCTTATTACCGTACACGACACTGCACGTAAGTTCTGAAATTGCCTGTCGGAATATACAGCTATCTGGCTAAATCCAATGTTCGTGTACGAAAGGAATGCTATTGAGATTATTCTATGGAATGGCTGCCGCTCTCTGCAGGAACCGCCTTTGGGAATACAGATGCACGTGCAGTTTTATGTGATTGTAGCAAACGCATAAGCGACGTCTGTTTGTAGACTGCATACTGCCGTGCACGAAGAAGAATGTAATAAACGGCCGGAGTCTCGGGGCTTTTATGGCCAACCTTTGCCACCCGATACGAGTGCCGGTGGACCGAAAACAAGAAGCTGGAAAGTCGTGGTAGTTTCATCAACTAAGTCTGCCTTCGATTCTGATAGGAAAGCACCTGACGTTTGAGACCCGTGCTCGTTAATAAATGATTATAATGAATGTGACAGGCATGGAAAGCGGCTACAAAGGCAGAGATTTTGCATGGAGAACTATATTAAGGTTCTGGAACAAATTTGCAATGGTTTTGAAAAATAGTTGGACTTAGTGTTGAGCATTTGTATTTAATTGTAATTAACTTGGTACAAGGCTTCTGCGTGATTTAAACACACGTTTAGCTGTAATTATATCTTATTTAACAAAATTTAGACCAATGGTTAATTTTACACATATTTATACGTTATTATACGTAAAAAAATGTTTAATCATTCGACCATCGTGCTACTTCATATTTATTTAGTAGTTTTTTCAAATTTATCAGTGCTTTGTCCGACAAAGCTGAAAGGTGACAATGTAATATAGATTTATGATGTATGCAGTACATACTCATTATAAAATAAAAAGTTTTTTCTTGCCATCGTTCTGTCATCCTCAAATCCATAAATCCCTGTAATGTCCAATTCAAACGCTTAAAAAATCCCAGATTTTCTATTTTCATCCATCAGTCCATTTTTACAATCCACCGCAGCCCATTTCCCATTTGTTACATCTAATATTTAACTTCCAACAATATCGGCCTATTTCTTTTAGCATAAAAACAAACAGAATACGTTCTAATTATACACAAGCGTATGCACTATTGTATACTCGTGAGCCGATGAGAAACTCCTATATCTTGAACTCCGAACTCAGGATATATACAAATTCCGAGTTTCTATGAGATCGCAGCTTTTCCACTTTTAGCTCTCCGAGTAGATCCTCATCGTGCATTAAGGCGTTATCCCGTTTCACATTTATTTTCGCAGTTTCTTGGATCTTCTCGGCAAGTTTGGTCGTTGGACCGTTTCCACGGCGGCGATTCTTACGGCATCCCAGTTCCTGGGCCCCTCTGAATTACCAATGAACATTCCGATCACGTTGTCCCGTGCGTGCTTTTCGCGCTGAATGCCAGGAGGCCGAGGCACTGGCGGAAGGGGAAAAACAAAGAGAGAACGGCCAAATGGAAAGGCTGCGGGGCGAAAAAAAGGGGGGGAGTCGTATGGAAGTGCGGGTTAATTCGATTGTTTCCCGGTCGCGTATATCTGTTTTTTAATCGAACTTTTTTTACGTGCATAGGGCCCGCACACGTTATCCAGGATACGTGTACCTGTGCTTCAGAAACGGCTGCCTCAAAAGCGGAGAGCATATTTTGTCCACTGTATGAATGCACGATATTACACGAACGTGATTCTGGTAAGGTCTTTGGATTATAGACATTTTTTGTTTCTGACAGAGGGTTGTCCTTAAGGGGTATTGTCCTTGTTGAGACAGTTTCTAAAAAGAGTAGCGGTTGCGATATTGTAAATCGTGTATAATAAAGCTTTCCTACGTTATAGTTGTTAATAATTACCGATGGTCGTTAATAATTGTGGTAAACCAGTGGTCTACGTATATCGATCCAATTGTCGTTTATTCGAGTTTACGCATCGAAGCTTTGCCATAGTGGTTAATTTCACTGTACACAGAAATTTGACGATTCGAACAAGTATCGTTCTAAGCGTGGAGTTCAATCAAAATGTTCGATTGAAGAATAACTCGGTTAATGTGTTATGAGTAAATCACTATTATAAATGTTATAATGCCAGATATTAATGTGTTATTAATAAAATGCTGTTATAAATGTTATAATACGAGACATTGAAATATTTGCCTTATTTTTCTGAAATGAAGGGGGTTTCAATTTAGTCATTTATTTCTCAAGTATTGTGTGCGTGGAAAATATTTTCACGTTTACAATGTTTTTTTTTTTTTTTCATGTAATCCTGGTTTTGCGGTGCACTTTTCGCCAATCATGAACACCGAGGGGCAGATGAGAATTTTGCGACAGTTTCGTGCGTCATGTAATTTATTTTGAACAATTCAAAACGTAGGGAAATATATATTACGCCAATATACGGTTTTGGCAGATCAATGTTCCGTTAGCCATTCTCGGCTTTTTTCGTCGCTTGCGATATTTTCTGCGTGTAACACAGAGAAGAGTTATGGCTCTGAAATCCGCAGCCAACGTATCCATCAAGTATACTAGGCACTGTTTATTTTTTCTTTATCATTATTCTACAGGAACATGTGTGCACATACACATTGAGATTGAAGAGATTCAAAGTTTTGTAGATACTGGAACTTTAGCTCCTTAAAACTTACGAGGTTTTTAGAAGTCGTAAGATCGGCTCAAAGATTAATATTTAAGATATAATAACTATAAATGCAAAGTAAGTGAAAGTATTTTAAAGGGCAAACTCTAACAATCAATATGGAGGAATGTTGTATCGCCCTCTGAAAAAATTAATACTAAAAATAATGAGAAACGGGATTAATAGCGAACTGTAATTATAAGTAAAAGGAGTAAAGATAAAATTGTATAACGTTAAAATTGTCATTTACAGGAATGTTCACTTTTCCGTATTTTCTTAGTGCAGTCTTGAATTATTTTACTAAAGCATGTTAATATCTCTACGCGAAATGTCTGAAAACGCAAAACTGCCAACAATTTTTTGAAATAATGGAACGGCATCCTCCGAAAAAAAAGTGTCAGGAAAATAAAATATCTTCGGGCATTTCAAAAATTTCGAATATCACCTTTGGGAATCTCGCTTTTTTCCTGTTTGTCGTTAAAAGCGTATTTGAATCGGCGGGTGTCCATCGTTTTTGCTTTCCTCGCTGTGGAGTGCTAATAAAATTCGATTTTCCGAAAGTTAATAGTTTGCAAGCGACCGTCAGGTCAGAAGTGGAAACACGATTTTGCTGTTACACTTGAACAACGCGCTTCGTATTGCACGTATTTTGTAAATCGGGCTTCACATAACGCAGTTGGAACGCGGCTCGATTTCGAAGATTTAACTCGCAAGCCATAATCTTTATCCGCTTTCCGCGGATTTTGCGAAAGCGTAATTCTGCACATTATTATTTTGACAAATCCTTACTATACGTTCAAAATGTCCTACAAACTTCAAAATTCCATATATTCATCTATTCCTCAAAACTTTCCCTTCTCAGAGAAAATATTCTTCTTCATTATAATACATTACTCTTGTCATTCTTAAAATCAAAACGTAACACATTATTACGTACAATATCATATATTCTTGTAACAAGTATATTCTTCGACAATAAATAAATATCGTTAATATCCTTTTGCAATATTACGCGCGCCCAGAGCAGAAATTTGGTTCATCAAAGGGACGATCCCAGGATGGAAAGAGGATAAACCACGCTATCCATCTCTCCGGGCTCTGACCCCGTTTTCAATATTTCCGTTCCGCGGCATACGGCTGCTTACCCCTCGCGATATTCCGCCCTCTCTTCATAGTCACCCGTGCAAGCCTATTTCCCCGCTCCTCCGATAAAAATCAATGGCGCATTTTTGTGCACCTCGCACGCGAGGCACGTCGGCATAAAAGGCACTTTTCCCACGAAGTACCTCCGACTCGTAGAATCTCATAAGGCGCTTAACCTCTCGACTTCTATCGCTATTCCATGACGGTGCATCACATGCCGTGTTCAACGTTTTTCGTCTCCCATCGCAAAACCGTCTACCACTGCCTCGTCTCGATGGTATTTCCCCCCCGCTCCCGCACGTGTCTGAAGCTCCTTAGTGCCTTCCTAAGAAATCGCCGTTCGAGGAAAGTACCTCGCACCGCCAAGATCCGCGTTTGTATCGCGCCAAGCGATCTTTTTCTCGTTCGCCGCTTGTTGGGCCTCCGCCACGGTTTGGTCCTTTGTTCGGTCTCTTCGGCCGCTCGAGAAAAATTATCGTGGTAAAGCGTTCTATCGTGATCGAACCTTCCGCACTGTTGGACGTGGAAGAAATGGATCGATATTTGCACGTAGGTATGTATATGTATGATGATGTATGAGTGATGTGTTGGATATTTCTTTATTAATCCTTTTACAGTGTGTTAATCCTCTATGGGCCAGCATAGCTTTCAAGTCACATGCTAATATATTGACATTGTATCGAATAATTTTACTTTTTTTGCTTTCTCACAAGATAACGTGTACGTCTTAATTATATGATATCTCCGAGATAATTAATAATAGTAGTGATGACGGTTGCCAGTATCGTCAACTTGGAATATCAAAGCAAGTGCATTGTAAGTTGTATGATTTGTGGAAATAATTCGGCCCATGGAGGGTTAAAATTACGAATGCTGATTCAAAAAATGTCTAGTTTATTTTATATTGAACACTAGTGTGCATAATAAAGAACGTAAGAAAAGATACGTGTCCCGCCTTGCATTCTCGGATGAAGTTGAACTGTCGTGACGCTCTGCTCGTATCTGTCACAGGATTAACTGTTAATAGCTTAATAGTCTGTCATTTTGATAATTACTTCTAATTGCCGAATACATCGTGCCATAATCTCTAAGTATTAAGTTGTCCCAAAAGTTCCTTTTGTTTTACATTTCATTTCTCTTTTATACATTTGAATATTTTTAACACTTATTTTCTAATCAATATTTTATTTCAAATATTTAAAATTAGATTTTAGATTCGTATAAATATTGCCAGAAAAAGCAGCAGGTGTGCGGATATACGAAAATATTTTTGCAGCAAGCTAATATAATTTATCTTACCACGAGCACACTGCTTATCGGTTTATTACATTGTTTTATCCCCTTGTTGGATTGTAAATTATTTTACGATGATCGGGGAAATTGATGCTTGCTCATCCAGTTGTTGTTTAATTTCGTATATTACTTAAATCTCGTTATATTATCAGCGATTAAACTCGATTTGGACCAATATGTATACAATATTATTGTATAACGTCAGGAATATCAATATTATAGACATCCTTACCATCAACTTGCACATATGTATAATATTTCAGGTTAGTAATAACAAACGCAAGCGCCTTTACCCCTTATGCGTACGTAAATAACGGCGAGAAAGGAGGTAAGAGGTATGCAGGAAAATGCAACGAACTTCCATCAGAAATACTACCTTCGTGGAACGCTTCGTACCATGGTTATGCGCCTCTGACGGCGATAGGCACTTCTACGAGCTAACATGACTTCATTCTATCTTGGAAGGCAGTAAATACCAAAGAAACGTATGCCTCATATTTGTCGAAAATTGTGCACAAAGCGCGAGGAAAAATGCTTAAAACATATACCGTATGGGTATTATTAAGGCCCGAATAATAGCTATAAAATAAGCAAAAGTCTGACGCAACAAGTTTTTGTGATTCTATCGTGAATCATTAAATACATTTCAATAAATCGCAATAAATAGTTCTTATTCAAAGTACAGTTTCTGTCACTGACATTTCATAAGGATCTTGACGTAATTGAAATTGGTCCAGTATTTCAAAGCAGGGTGCTTTTAATACTTTGTAGAATTGATAACTTGTACGATAAGAAACCTTATTAAAATTACAACTGACAATTAGAGCCGCTTTGATCACGCGCTATCGTACCCTCGAGGGGTAATAAAATCAAACTGCTCTCGATTGAAACTTTGAACGGATCTAAATTTTGATTTAATATTTTTAATATCACTTTATGCTTTTACGTATTCATATAAGCGAATTAGGATTAAATCGCTCATACAATTCTTAAGGATTAAAAGCGTAAAAAAAAAATCTGCATATATATGCGCATTTGCTGAATAACTCATGAAAATAGTTTATCCTACACATTTAAAATCGGCCATAAACGATTAAATGTTCTAAGAATTTTCACTATAAGCGCAAACGCAGCTATTCGGCTATTCTTCAACGTACCTTTGACAGTAGCGGGTACTTCTTTGTGCAAGCACATTGCACACGACTTCATCTCGCGTCGGTTCGCGATAGATTTTTTTGCAAATTCGTGACGAAATAGTCTGTTTTTTTCCCAGCGAACGACAGACCGTGTCCCCGGATGCCGGTGTTCCAATTAAATTCTTGGAAGTTCTCAAGTCCGCCGCATGGCCGCGACGCGCTTGTGGGACGGACGACGGCGAAATTTAATTAAAAAAGTGTAAACCCGCCGCTTTTTGTCCAAAGTTTCCGTTAAAGGTAATTGCCGTCTCACCGGCGAAAAGAAGAGCCGTTGGCTCGTCAAACGATACTTGGACGCGTCACACCTTTCCCCGTTTCTTCGTTCGGCTCAATCCGCAGCTTTCGAATGGCTTCTTTTGTCAAAATAAAATTGTACCTCGTCGAGGGATAGCGCTGTTCTATTATTTTACGATTTAAAGGCGATTGAGTCTTGAAGGATTTGGGCAACGAGCGCCAATTTGAATGGATGCCTTTTCTTTCGTCACCGATCATTTTAAAACTTTCGTGGATGCATTATTGCAGGAATTCATATGCATATCGCTGTTTCTGTTGTTTAAATAAGGCTAGGAATTTGCGAACTATTTCATGTATTGAAATCATAATTCATTAAAACTTTTAGTATCCAGCTTGTACCAATTTGAATCGACGCTTAAAAAGTTTCGGTAGATTCATATTAAATGTGTTTTATATCTCAGTACTATCCTACTATAATATTATAATTATTACTATATCTTTGACAGGAGCAATCACTTCGTATCAAACCGAGTTCAATTACACCATTGCACATATAAAGAGTATAATATAGTGTACACCTCATCTTCATTTATTCAATCCACGTCTCATTATCTACAAAAAATGGCCTCGTCCAATTAATCTCGATACGAGGATTGCATGAACGTGTCTCAAGAACAACGTGCAATCTTTGCGAATAGAATGCCGCTGGCAAAACCACACGGACAAACCGATGAAGATACAAGCGTAGTCGTATTAGCTTGAAACGTGTTAGCACGAATTGTAACTTTTAAATGGCTGCGTAAATCCCATTCGTTCCTTTCGTCTAAACTTCATTACCAAATTACGTATACCTAGCGCAATTTATTAAACATTATATATATA